>JAJJWW010016691.1:0-28785 GCA_023531295.1 Papaver armeniacum
GGAGAAAGGGTGGTACACTCCCTGAGAATTTGCAACCTGGGAGATTACGTCACTGCAGAATACTGCGAAAGCCGTGGTCCGTCGGAGTCTGCAAGCGATCACGCTTTCGCCAAGGGGGAAGTTCGACTTTTGAGGTGGTGTAAGTGATTCCAAGATGGCGAGGGGTTCCCGGTGCCAAGGTCTTCCTATTCCCGCTGATGAGAGGATTAAGCGTGATCATGACTATGAATGGTCTCGCCACCGGTTTTGAAGTCGCTGGTCCGTGGTCATGGTTGGTCCCTGGGCCCTATGGTTGGCAAACATCGGCCGACACACACCGCATCAAGTTTCTCCCGCCGTTATGCTCATTACCGTTTTTGGCAATGAGTTTTGGAAAGATTTTGCTTATAATCGCGACATGTTGTTCACGCGGAAGACGAAGATATCTCCGATGCTAACCTTCTTCGCTAACACCGATGTTGCTAAGGTGTGCTGTTTGTTTCTATGTATATATGCCCCTTCGCTTTCTTGAATAATACTGATTATGCTAAGGAAAGGAGATACCGATGGCTCTTTATCATTATGTGTGGTAGGTGCGTAGAGACAAGGGGATCAACTGGCTAGCCGTCCATGGCTTCCACCGAGGGTTCTACACACTCTGGAGGATGTGAACAGGGCCCGTGATGGTGATGAGGATGCTTCACGGGAAGAGCAACTGAGACTTCTCCGCCCATTCAAGAAGTAGATAGTATTGCCTATGGAGCGGTTGGTGGAGGTGGTGGTGGCTCAGCCACTCGGGTGGTGGTAGCGTAACGACTGCTTCTAGGCTACCAAGGACGGGATTGCAGTAACGATCGTTCGAGGGGGCCACCAAGGACGGGGATGGTGGTGACATGGCACTGGGATGTCGGAGACATAGGTGACCGGGATGTTGGGGACAAGGGTACTCGGGAATGTTGGGGACAAGGGTAAGAAAATTCGCTTCCGATAAGTAGGTGACAAGGATGGGGACGTCTTCTATGCAGTTTTCCTTTTGCGGTGGTTTTATCCGGAGCAATCATTTGACATGTGGCTGGGCGTTTATGGGGCTTGTCTCGGACTTCAACATGCCTCCCGGATGGTGATGACTGGAATGTCTCTTAAGGATAGCTCGTGGGGGTGAACCTCTAACACGTGGATCTCGATGCCGGGAAGTTTTAGTGCAGACGTCCCGAGGCTCAGGTGTCAAGACATCTCCTCCACTGCCGTAGTGGTTTCTCGACGCTAAGTACTACCGGGAAGCTCGCTTGGTGGGACGTCCTCAGACTCTCCCCTCGTATGACTTCAGGCACGCGGTCCTGGTCATGTGATGGTGACGATGCTGCCTTGGCGTGGTCGCAAAAGAAAACTCTGCTAAGTGTCGTGCCTCGTCTCCCGGCCCCCCGGGTGGACTGAGGGGGAGAAGAGTCTCTGACTCTTTTACCTTCGCCGACATGGAGCTAACCCCGGAGGAGGTGGTAGCTCGAGGGTGGGCGCGAATCGTGCATCTAGCGGGATTGGATCTCATCGTGGTGGGATCCTCCCCATCAAGCATGGTCGCTGGCATGATGGCCATTGGCCGATGTGGTACCAAGACAATTATCCCCAACAGCGGCTATTGGAGGTTTGTCCTCACTCTTTCTTCCCCTGGATTTTGCTTAAATGTGTTGTGGAACCAATTTCCTCTTTGATTGATAGATGATGAGGAGTGAGTATTGCAACCATCATCTTCACTCGCTACTTCAAGGCCAAGTCTCTCAAGCTGTATGTGGCCCAGTCTGCGATTGTAAACGCGACGGCGCAGCTTCGGTCTCCGGCTTAAAGATGCAGGAAATAGCAGAGCTGAAGGGTCTGCTTAGGCGTAAGGAGCAGCAGGACGCGGAAGAGGCAAAGTCAGTGGCTCGAGCCGGTCTAAGGCCAAGCTACGATGGCCGAGAAGAACTCCTCGCTCTATTTCTGTCTCGCGTCTCCTCTTCTTTGGTAGTTTCCCGCTCCTTATATGTTCTGAGTTTTCTCCTTCTTCCCTCCTCCCGCTGCATCGTCTTCGGCGGGTGGAGTCCCCGAAGTTGTTGTGGCTTCTGAATGAGAGAACCTCACAAAAAGGTCGTGATTGCCGCGTTAGCTGAAAACTTAAGAGTGATTCGGCTCACGTAAATGGAATGCCCGGGCGCGGTGCTCATGTAACGGCTATGGCCGAAGAATGGCGTAAGAAAAAGCTCTTGCTTGGCAGATCCGCAAAACTGCAAACAAATCCATGACCCCGCCACTTGTTCAACTGGCTCTTTGCTGGACGCTGGATAATCTTGAGAAAGTTCTCAGGGTCGATGGCAGGATTTCAGCTAACTGTTTAATGTGAGGAAGACGAAATGCGTGCGAGCGCGGCCATTTCCTTCATCCTCGGATGTGACGTGGACTTGGAGTGGTGCAGTCGGCCTTAGCCAAGGAAAGAGACGCATGCTGGGCAGAGGCTAGTGCCTCAGTAGTGCCTATCCGCGTCTCGAGCCGATGTGGCTCGGGCTGTGTCAGGGAGCGTGAGAGAGACTTCAGAGGTGACTTCGCTATGTATCGCTCTTTTTAACAAGGGATTGGAATCGAAGAATGATGAGGTTAATCGAGCACGTCATCTTCTGGACTCGTGCGCTTCTGAGATGACCTAAGCGCCGAAGTCGCATGCTCATGGCATCTTCGCGCAGCAGATTATGATAGGTTATCAAATGAATATGTGATTATGCGCAAGCATGTGGATTCCGCTGGTTAGATCAAATATTGTGAAGGTATACGTTTTTGTCATCGAGTGTGTGCTTTGTATTGTATTTGTTAATCATTTTTCTATTATCCGGCAGAGTCTGGGGACAAATGAAATGGCGTGATGACAAATTTGCCGAAGCTCAGGCTAAGGGCAGTTCCCAATTGAGGGCCAAGTCAATTACCACGTGGTCTGGCCTGTCTCAGAGGAAACGTCAAGCATGCCAATCAAAAAGGAGGACCTTCCTTCTTTCCACTTCCCAAGTCGTGCCGAGATGAAGAGTGTAGCCATAGGCCTCATGTGGCTCGTGAAGCGCTGGCAGAAAGAGACACAGAACCTTGCAGATCGAGTTGGATCTCAGGAAACCAAACAAGAATTATACTGCCATCCTGTCTCGCGCTCTTCAGGCTCTCTCAGCTCCTCCTTCGGGTGGTAGTGTTCTTCCTCGAAGACAAACCCAAGGATAACGCCTCTTCCCAAAGAGACTTATCTAGTATGCTAGGATTGATCTCGCTTGCTTATCCTTTTAAGTGTTTCTTTTTAAGTACTCTTCTCTTGCTAGGCTTGTAATCAACCTGCCATGTACCAGATCAAACTTTGGTGTTTAAATCAATTTGTATTTTGTTAATTAATTTATCGGCTTCTTTACAAATTGCTAACGAAGAGTACTTCCGTAGTGTTTACTATCCAAGCGATGTTGGATCTTTGAATTTGGAGAAAGTGTATTGTTTGTGCAATTCCGTAGGTTGATATCCTGAATTGTCTTTAGACCTTGCACCCCGTCCAATAATTTCCAATAAAAGTACTCTCAACTATGGGGGTCTCGGCCACGTTCAAGGATATAGTCATTCCAGCTGAGTTCGGGCGGCCATAATATTGCTCGGTATCTGCCTGCGGAAGTCGCCCCTGGTCGTACACTTGTGACGCTTACGGGGAGTTCCAAGAGACTACTACGTGTAGTTCGGACATATTGCATGCTGCAGTGTGCTTAGATGGGATATTGTCTGCAGAGACAGTAAGCAAGTGATCCACGCTTGTGACATCCTCCACCAAGCATAATGTCAATTTCCACACAGTAATTGCACAACGATTTACGTGGTTCGGCCTAAGGCCTACATCCACGGGTAAACGATAGTATCGATATTTTAATAAGGTGATATGGTTTTCAATGTACATCACAAGTAGTATATACATGTGTCTCATATGGTAGAAGTTGTGGGTTTTGGAATAAATTGAAATGTGTGGTAATGAAATTAGATATGATACTTGAAAATGAAAGCTTGGATTGATTGGAAAAGTTAAGGTGTTACTCCTTTGTCAGAGATAGGAAACATGTGGACTCGCAAGTCCGTTTTCTTCTTTTCTCAAATGCACACGCAAAGTGCTGGTCATGGGTAGTATGGCTCGGTATATTTGGCATTCCACGGATGCATGAGGATTTCCCTTCAGATCGTGCAGTGGATAGTAAGAGCCATTTCCCTGCGACAGTTGCACATGCAGGGTCCTCCCGTTGGTGCTAATTTTCCCACTTTTCTCGGTATTGGGTAATGGTCCTCAACACATACTGCCCTTCTACAAATTCCTAAGTTTCACTTTTGTTATATTCTCCGGCCACTGTTGGTAGTTTTCCTCATTCTTTGCAGTGCCGCTTCCTTTTCTTCGAGGTCTGCTGAGCTTTTCCAACATCATGTCCGTGGGTGAGATTCTTTTTCCCATGCTTCTGTCTTTTTGTAGTTGAAGCAGAATTTCCGGGCAGGGATTACCGTCTCGCTCCGTACGTGAGTAAAAACGGGGACTCTCCTGGTAGCTGATCTTCGAGTCGCCCCATATGCCCATGAACGTGTTACATGTAACTGTTCACACCACCATTTCGTACTCTTCGCCTTTCAGTTGTTTTTGGGTGATATAAAGTTTGTTTGTGTCTTCGCTTTTTGTCTTCGGGTTGCGGGGTATATGGGTGGATTTGTTTTTTCGAATTTTAAAGCGTGTATTTGAAACAGTAAGCCAATATTCTTCTTTCCTTGTAGCTGTTTACCGCTGTCGAAAACTATCTTCTCGCAGGGGATGCCAAACTCGCGATGATATTTTGAAAAATAAAAGTAAAGACGCCTCGGATCCCAAATTTTGTTGTAAGGTTTGTTTAATTCACTCTGTCAAGTAACTAAGTTGCCACTATTAGGAATCTTATTTTCCCTGTCCCTGATACGAGTGGGCCTTACTATGCGATCCCCATTTCCCAAAGCGGGCCACGGACCTGCCACAATTCACTTTGTGGCTGGGGCGTGATCTGCCAAGCGCTTTGACATTCTTTCGCACCTTTGCGCCTATTCTAGCCGTCTCGGATCATGGTTGGCCAGTAGCCCCCTGCGTCTTCGCCCTATTCAGTAAGGGGGATCTCATTCCACTGTGATTCCCCTCGCCTCCCTCTATGGGATGTCTTTTCATGATATGTCCCTCTCGATCGAGACAGACAAAATGACGGCGGCCGAGGAATGATTTTCAGAGCAAGGTTCCGTCTCTACTGTAATGGTATCCCCGCTCTAGATTGTACTTTCTCGCCTTTTGCTTGGTATCCTGGGGAGTTTACCCTCTTAGGAAAGAGTGGATTTCGGTTCTCCGACCGCTTCTTGAATGTAATCATTGTCCTCATCAGCCTTCTGTCGCGCGTGATGTCATCGCTCTCGAAGTCGCCGAAGATGTGCTCTCGACATCATCACCGAGATATATTCCCTCCTTAGACTCTGGGGCGCTGGTTAGCCGCATGTTTTCTGGGGCTTGGATGGATGGTTCGTACACTCTTGTTATCTTGATTGCTTCGACATCCTCATTTTTAAGCATGGACGAGCAGCAGTTGCAGCACCGCGTGTCTCAGCTCCTTCCTACAGCAGATGAATGAAATTTGATTTTTTGGTATTTAAACCAACGTTTGTACTGAGCTATGTATGCTATCAGTGTCTCGTCATACATTGTATTCGTAGCTCATCTCGCCGTATGCATTAGTCGTGGAGTCACTTGTCAACCGATTTTGTATCCCTAATTCAATTATCAAGCGGAGGGCATGACCACTCCTTTCGTACTTCACGATGTTATTTGTATGGCCTTCAAATTCCAATCTGAATGCATGCACGATCCATCCCCGTGGGCGTGGTGATGACGATGCCTATACCCGCCGCCTCTCTATTTTTGGAGCCGCCGACAAAGACCTCCCATTGTCGGGTTCATTGGTTCAAGAATGCTATTTGCTCCTTTGTTTTTCTATTTCAGTACCCGCGGCCCTCTGGTCCTGTATGCGCACCTCTTCTTCGTTGTCCAAAGGTTGGTCTCCATAGAAAGTCCGCCAACACTTGCGATTTCTGGAGTGTTGAAGCTCATAGTGGATATTGGAATTGGTCGAGGTATGTGTCTACTCGCTATGTGCGTCCTACCTTTCCCTCCGCCTCGAGGATGTGATTCTAAGGGCGCCTGGCATGGGGATACGTATGTCACAGCGTTAAGAAGTATGTCCTCGCTTTAATGTAGACCATACGATGGCTAAGATGAGTTGTTCCGATCTTTTGTGTGAAGCTGTTTCTCATGGGAATTCATAGGTCTTAGCCGACATAACAGATCTACTCGTCTCCTCCTTGTGTGGGTCCCGATCAAGTACCGCGCCCATCGCATCGTCTCCGCTGTCAGCAATGACATAGTGCCAAAACTTCTGCTCGTGGTCCGGTTTCTCAAGGATAGGGACTCTGCCAGGTACTGTGCTTGGACGCCTAGAAAGCTTCTTCAGCATTCTCGCTCGTCCACTCAAATTCTCGTCCCCTTTTTAGTATGTTAAAAAAAGAGTTTGCACCTAACTGGTGGACTTTGAGATGAATCTTCCTGTGGCTGCTGGGGGACCACGGAGCTTTCGTACTTCTTTTAGGTTCTTTTGGGGATGACATGTCTACTATGGCTCGGATTTTGCGGGATCTACTTCAATGCCCCTTTTTGTCACTGTACTCCAAGGAATTTTCCCCGATGTTACTCTCAACGTGTATTTTTCCAAGCACTCATAGATTGCTCCTCCCTTTCTCATAGCTTCAAGATGTCCCTCGTGTCCTCGTGGTGGTTCTCTCTCTCAATCTGCTCTTTACGAGCATATCGTCAACATAGACCCCAGTCCTGCCAACTTGGCTTGAAAATAAAGTACTCCACCATCCTGGGTACGTTGCTCCCGCATTCCGGAGTCCGAAAGGCATCCTCTTACATAGAAATAGAGACCGTGGGGTGTAAAATGTCATATGTTGGGCCGATCTTCTTCTCGCTAGAAAATAGTTGGTTATACCTGTGAGTATCCACCACAAATGATAACTCTTCGTATCCTTCTACCGCGCGACTAGCTGATCAATGCTGGGTACCTTGATAACTATCCTTTGGGCATGCTTTGTTCAAGTTACAGAAGTCGGCGCATTCCACCCTCCATTCTTCTGTACTATTACCATGTTGTAGATCCAAGTAGATATTTGACTTCCTTTTATAAACCGCTCATCACCGCAGTTCACAATGCTTTGTGATACTCTGTAGCCACCTTCGTATTCTTTGTCGCATGTAAAAGCAAAGTCAACGCGCAAAATTACAGGTTAAAAAATCGCCTTCGGCTCATTCTGCATATCGACAGTTTCCATGCAAGATGTCCGCCAGAGCTCCTTTTACACAGTTTTTATTATGACTTCGCGTTCTCCTACCATTGTGAGTTCCTTATCTTGATCTTTCTGCCCTGCTCCGTCCCTCTCGAGGACTAGCAAAGCCAAGTGTGGGGAATTTGATAAGTGCATAATTCACATGATTTTAGTGTCAACTCCACGCTAGTAATTGCTTATATTCTTTCAAATTATTGTAGTATTACGTTTGTTTTCTCTTATTTGTGTTTCATTAGGAGAATCGTCCAAAAGAAGTGAATTTGCACTTAATTGTGCAATAAAAGAAGCTAGCTACAAGTGGAGAAGGGCCAAAGACCAATGGAAACTCGTTCAAGTACAATATTTCTACTTTTCGTTTTGTAGAGGATCGAGAAGACAGAGGCAATGGCGAAAGAACGGAGTCATTCCGAGTTCGTATGAAAGTTATGAGCAAAACAAGACTCATAAGACTAAAGGCCAAGATGGTCAACTTCTAAGGAAAATGCTATTGGCATCCCACCCGAATGTTAAGGGCAGACTGTTTCACGATAACTCGCTAAAGGCAGTCGAGTCTTTTTACTAAAGGGGAGTACACTTACGTTAAGGGGGAAGCCATTTTCAAAAATCATTAAAGGCACTCGAATGATTACTCAGGGCACCTCTTCTTCTTCTTTAATATGAACATGAAGAACATGAACAGTTCTTAATGGTGGTCATCATGATGATCACGATGGTGATGAATTTGATCACCAACGATATTCGAATTTGAGTACATTGATGAGTGCCAAATAGTGCATATTTATACACCTTTTTATTGGCATTTTACTCATCTTTTGCGCTTATAACTCAGATATTATCCCAGATTCTGTGTTTTCTCTGTTTTCAAGAATAAATATTTGTATTAATTAATTTTGTGTTTTTAGGTAATAAATAAAGCTCTGAGAATCGAGGAGCCAAAAGAGCGAAGAATTGGAGTCAAGTGCCCAAGGAGCGAAAGCGAAGCTCGCACGCGCAACGGCTTGCAACTCAACAAGTAGCAACTCATCTACAAGACATGGGCTTGAGCTAGACCCAACCCACGACCGGATCCGAGCCCGTCTCTTCCGAGACGTTGAGATTTCTTTCTCCCTCATCCAACTGGTCGTCGCTTCCGCGTGCATCGAAGATCGCCGCTCCCGTACTACACCGAATCACGCCAAAACCGCTCACCTCCCTCGACCGTTCAGATATGTAGCCGCCTCATCCAACGGTCGCCTGGGACTCGTCTCATCATCCGTAGCTGCACCCGCCTCACAAGCAAAACTACCTACCTCATACCCCCACTCGAGCAAAACCCTAACCCTGGCTCATTCTCTCTTTCTTCCTCTCTTCCCTCACCCGACACGCAGCGTGAGCTCGCTCTTCCACCACCAACCACCCTCTGTCAGCCACCCTCCATCTCCCGCCAAAGCCATCACCACCATCTCCTTTCCCATCACCACGACCAACAACTCCCACACCTACGCCATCTCTCTAACCCTAGATATCACTTTCTTAGTTTCTACCAACCCTAGAGACTAAATCGGTGATAACTAGAGCTAGGGTTCACGACGATACTGAGGACTGATGTGACAAGAAGAGGAACAACAATCAGAGAGCGCCTCATCTCTAACCCTAGATATCACTTTCTTAGTTTCTATCAACCCTAGAGACTAAATCAGTGATAACTAGAGCTAGGGTTCACAATACGATGAAGCGAGACGATGTGACAAGAAGAGGAACATCAATCGGAGAGTATGGGTTTGCTTTCTTTTGATTTGTTTCGATTTTTGAATTAAAGTATTAGGGTTTGGTATTTTTGGGGTTGCATGTATAATTGAAGTGAGCCGAGTTCATAGAGGCATGCACTGGTTAGCCATAAGGTGTCAATTAGGTTAATTTGTAGTTTATTTTCCGTTGTAATCATGTTCGAATTATTTTCTAGGGTTGAGATGAAACCCATAATCCGTTGATAATTGTAGTTTATATTTTGATAATTGTTCTTGATTGTGCTATATGCTTTAGGATATATAATCGAGAATACCTTGCATTTGCTTCACAAATGCATACCATGTATGCATCAGTAGTCAGTTATCACTATGTAAATGTATTGCAATTCACACTTCATTGTCTACGTTATGGATCCCTGCACTAGTTGTACCACGAGAAGACATACTAGTGCTTAGGAGAAATACTCTAATTGTGATTAGATATCCATCTTAGGATAAGTTTGATCATCTAAGTAATGAAAGTGATTTGTGATTAGTTGTACTTGTGATAAGACAACTAATACTAGGAATTAGCTAATTGCTTTGGCTGATAACAAAACCATCCATAGAAACCCTGGATAACTGCAGACTTGCATTTTTCCAGTATCCATTACAAGGGACGAGAACAATATTGAACTTGAACCGAATTAGCGAGATTAGGCTGGTGGATTCGACACCCTAGTGCATACAATCTAGTTGCATCTTAAGTTCACTGTCACTTCAACAATCGGCCGTTTCGGCAACCAAAACATCTTTGTTACACTCTGTCACTTGTTACTTGCTAGGAAACTCAGTTTAGGCAAGCCTTAGATCATTTAAGCACCCCTCGTCTCTGTGGATCGACCCGTACTTGCCGCGTCTCCAATAGACGCCGTGCACTTGCGGTATAACCCGTAGGCCATAATTATATACACTCTTAAAGGCCTACCATACATCATTAGGTTCTTTGGGACAATAGAAAGCATGGGTTGTTGCCGATTTCGAGTTTTCAACGAAACGGTTTCAGTTGATGATGATCAAAATCTCGGTGATTGGTGGAGCGTGTTGAGAGAAGAGCAAGGAGCTTGGTGATGGGTTCGAAGATGAAGCTGCAACCATTATCAGGTGATGGAAGCTCGGAGCGGTGAACGAGAATGGAGACCGTAGTACGATGGCGAGTCATGGAGCTCAGTCTGTTGTTGGAGCTCGAGATGAACCAAGACGTGGGTTGTATCATGGCGATAACGATATGGAGTCGAGATGATGATGATTGGCGACGAAGTCGAGCTCGAGTTAATGGTGAGTTTGCGTGACGAGCTCGAGAAAGCGGTGATGATGCTTATGGCTTGCCGCCATTATTGAAGCTCGATGAAAGATGGTCGATGATCCCGGCGAGAGATGGAGAACACGTAGCAAGGTGCTGCTCGCTATTCATTATTGCAGAGGTTGTTAATGGTGATGGCTAGGAGGTTTCTCGTCTTTGGTTACTCCTGGAAAGAACGAGCTTAGGGTGATGGAGCTCGAGATGAAGTTCGGGAGACGGCGTACTACTCGTCGAGCCGGGGTTGATGATCGTTTGGCGGGGAAGAAAATAGTTCGTTTGCAATTGTTGGTGGGACCTATCACGTGGGAATGTTGGAATTTCGATAAGAGAACAGGTCAGACAAAATTGAGGCGGAAGAGAAAATAATTGACGCGTCTTGGGAAAGGTAATGATCGCGGTGCAGCGCGACCCACTGAAGTCGAGCGAGATGAACGGATCACATGAAGCCATGATGCTCTTTATGGACCCATTGAAGAATCGGCCAATTAGAAACCGTGTATGTCCGATAAAGATACATCGCGTTACGCCACAACGAATACCTTATTCTCTCATGCAATGGATTATGAATTTGGCGGACAAATTGGGGAAGTAAGACGGCGCACGATCGAAACAAGAACGTCGTGGCATTTTTCTAGTGGACCGCGAAAACCAAGTGAAGCAAGCTAATGTTTTTCATTGATATTTTATGAATGAGTCGGGTATCCGAATGCTATAAATGGGAGTCGAAAGTTAAGCACAATGGCGACGCCGTATATTGTCTTCCCTCTAATCACGTCTTGCCTCGAAAGTGCGTCCCCTTTTGTGGAGTATGGGTCAAGCTTCACCGTATGTGCCGGTCTGGTTCCTTCGAAGTCCGATCATTGTGGTGGGATGACGCACAATCTTGCATGGGCTAACCTTGGCCGTCCCGAGAGTCTTCAGAGAAATCACATTGGGAGATGCTCCCGTGTCGATCGAGGGCCTCCCGAACTCGAACCCTTGATGTGTGCGGTAACATGTAGGGCCGGTCGTGATCTTTTCTGCTCATCATGTCGTCTAGTAAATGTAACATTATTTACGAGGTGTTTTCGATGCGCTAAGACTTCGGACGTGAAGGAGTCAGTATGCGTCCCGTAGCTATTTTATTAATTACGTGAAACATCTCCGCACGTTGATTCTTTCGAGAGACGCAAGAGTTCACACACAAGCTTTCCACTAGAGATGCCGCTTCCTAATCCACTGGTCTCTGGTTCGTAGTAAATCTGTTGACCTCTTTCTGAGTTGCGTCCATATCCGTTTGAGTCTTAGCAAGAACTTCCTCGCTTCTCCATCAAGTCTCGAAATGGTAATGGATGGTGGTCCTCCTCTCGTCCCTCCGGCTCCTCGTCCCGATGTAGGAGTGAAGGTTGTTGCTCGGGACTACCGGAGGCGTTACGCTTGAGGAGTTGCCTGGATTTGCTGCCGCTTCTGACTGTGACGGGAGGTGTTACACTTATCTGAACATCTCTCGCTACGCTGGCACCTGATGGTAGAAGTGATCATGCCGCATAAGGTGTATTACCACAGTAGCTCCGTAAATTATGAGATGTGAGCCCTTCTCGATACTCGTGTTACTCGCCAGAAGAAGAGGTTGAAAAGTTGCCTAAGGAATTGAAGTCAAGCGGGTTGTACTTCAAAGGATGAAAGTCTCTCTGCCTGTATGACGACAGTTGTCGCTGAAGGACTTTCCTCGAAGGATCGTAGCTACCTACTTGTACTTTTGAGATGCTCTTGTTTTTGAGTGATAGTGAGGATTCCTTTGACTACCGGTTTTGAATTAATAGGTAATTGAATTGGTTCATTTTGAGATAGTTTGGTGAATGATTTTTTCTCGAAAGAGGTTATTTTAAATGAAATTTGCATCTTGGTCATGAATGATTGCACATGTCACATGAAGTCGCAAACGTTATGTGAAAGGAAAGCATGAATGAAACAGACATGGTGTTTGATCATCGAGCCTCTTTCTCCACGTGTGGGATGCTAAGTCCCTAATGAATTCTAAACTATCTCTTCAGTAAAGTTGTTGAGTAGAACTTACTTGCTTTGAAGCCTCATTTGTATCAAACCTGAGTAGCCTCTCCAAGAAAATCCTCCGTACTAACTTCTCAAAGCTATCCCTCCGAGCCAAGCTTCTCCCGAACAATGCGCTCTAAAGCGTTGCACTCCACCGGTGGGGTGATGAAGGAACCGGTGGTAATGACAAAGACTCGGGTCCATTACTTCTGATCAAGAGGGCGGACGCCATACTCGGGGTAGCTCCACCTCTTCATTTCGCACCCATGTCTCCAGAGCTCTCGTAATCTTCTTCATTGGGAATGGGAAATGTAAGTACCTTGAGTCCTGGCTTTCCCTGCAGTAGTGGGCGTTGTAACGTCTCTCCGCGGCTCGACGTGGAACAGAGATGAAGTTGGGAGATTTGTGAGTGCCATCATATCTCGTGGATCGCTTGCCTAGGTAGAGGGATGTGGAAGGTGTCGTAATGTCACCGCCGAGTGACCGGATTGAACGCTCCCATCCTCTCGTATTCAGGCATTTCCGATTGATTTCTCCTTCCTCAAGCTGCCTTCCGCTTGGTTGGAAGGCCGACGCGGATTGGACAGTCTTCCGTGCTTCAATAAGAGTTTTGAAATACAAATCTTCTAGCAGGGCTCCATAGGCTGCATGCTCCCTTCTTTATCCTGCGACGTTGTAGTACTCCGGACAAGTCTCTTCCTTCAGTCTCGGACCATGTTGTCCATCTCTTCCGATCTCGGTCTCGCGATTACGTGCTCCTCTTGCTTCTCCACCGGTAAAGGTGTGATCTCCCGGCTAAGGATTCACCGTTTTCATGAGCGGATGCATCCTTCTCGTAATTGTGCCGCTATGTCATTCAAAAGGCGAAATGTCTCGCTCCGCTTTCCGGTGATACCGGCTTGATTCGCCAAGACATCCTCCAACATTCCAGCCTATGCTTCCCATGATATCCGAACCACTCGCGGACTCCGATGAAGATACATCGTGACACGAAACCGAAGAATTGAGAATTCGATTTTTTGTAACCGATAGATCAACCTCCCACCGTGGTCGCCAATTGTTGATGGGTGAAAACTACTCCTGCAGAATTTGGTAATTCGGGGTGTGGATGAGGAATGAATCTAAACCTTCAACAAATGCATCGCTGCAGTGAGTGCTTGTAGATTCGAGAGATCAATTCGTGCAAGTCCGGCCTAAACCAAGAAATGGCCGCTCCGGACTTGTTTTGGCCACAAGTGAAGGAGATGGGGTTGATCTTAGGGAGGGAAGCGAAGAAGGTGTTGAGATTGTGAAGGTGTTGGCTTGCTTATGACTTGTAATGTAAAGATGAGCAAGCTTACGGTAGATGCAAGGTGCTCTGGTGTTTGAATACGGTTTTGTATTAACACTTGGTTTCGCTGTCCGAACTTGTGTTGTTCTCCGTCTCTTCTTGTTTGGAAATAGGGCGGAGAACCTATTTATACAAGTCATTGAGCCTCATTCACGTTTCTCGTGGGAAGTGGAGGTAGTGGAATGACGGAGTAGTGGAGTTGTGTGTCGGTGATACACCACCGGCCTTGCCCACTTCTCCTGTTCATCTCTAACCGCCCATGACTTCCTAACACGTTCTGTGATGGCGCGTTGCACGCCGCACGCCGTAAACCGCCGCACCAATACCCCGCAGATGTATCCCCAGCTTGTGACATGATTGATGTCCTGAATGTGGATCGTGGATCCACGAAAGATAGCATGTATCGTCGAATTGAATAACCGCGTTATTCAGTAAAGTCGATACTTGTGAAGTATCGTGTGTATTTTATGTGTATCGCATTGTGGTGTGGTAAGGTGATGGGTAATGACGCCTCACTCAACCAATTGACTCCCGACTGTGGTTGTATAACCAAGTCGGTGAAGTTGGACTGATGAGATGAGCTTTGAGACACTCATCTGCGACCGTTAATGAGTATTAGGGTTTTTCAGAGGTGCGCAAGCATCACTCTCCAGCTTGGTCGAAACCAAGCATGGGAAGGATTTTGAGAGGACCGACCATACATGCGTGTTGACAGCATGACGGTGTAGGCGCCCGTATCTCCGTCTCATGAAAGCGCGATCTGGGCCACTCAATTTGACCTGCAAAGAGGAGTGGTTGAGATCGGTTTGCGCATAAATCTCTTACCGCAAAGGAATCGGTAACCGCGTGATCATTCCTCGCTCACGCTTCCAAGACAACCCGTCCTTGGTCGGTCTTGGTCTGGTCACTCTAGCGTGTAGGTGGTGGGCTGGTGTTCACGCCCATGTCTCACCGTCCCATGAAAACGTGATCTAAGCCACCCAACTCGTCCGTGAAGTTGAGTGGTCGAGATCGATTTGCAATTTGGGAAGTGTATCCACGCATGTTTGAGCGGCGTGTTGGATTGGCCAGGCGTGATATGCCTTGGCCGACCGCATGAAGAGGTAGATGGGCCCACGGTGGTCATGCTCGGTATGACCGGACCGCTTAATCTAATCATGGACTCTCCATTCGTGCCTGAGAAGATGGACGCGCGTGATGGCTCGAACCCTAATTTTGGCTTTCAAAGCCGCGCGACCATGCTATTTCAGAGTGACGAATGTGTTGTAACCAACCATGGTTGGTTTTGACCGATTGGTCAAGTGTGTAGGCGGTCACATGGTGATTGTGTCGACATGCTCCGGCCCTTTGAGTTCAGCATCTACACCCTCCATCTATACCTCGCGAAGATGGATGGTTGAGACCGCTTACAGGCACATGTAATATGCCGCAAACCCTAATTTAGGTTTTCCGCCCATAATGCTTGGTATGGACGGTTTCTTGGCAAGCGAAGGCCAATGGTCGACCATGCGGGTCGGCCGTGTGTATTCCATACCGCTTGGGGGTGATGGAATTGATCCGGGGTCATCCAATCATGCTTGTGGAGTCGGATGACCGCGATCGATCATATCCGCAAGCTAAGGCCGTGGGTATTCCATACCATGCTTAGGGTGATGGAATTGATCTCGTGGTCATCCAATCATGCTTGTGGAGTTGGATGATCGCGATCGATCATATCCTGAGACCGATACAGCCAAGTCCTGGATGCTCAATCCGAGCTAGTATAACACACCGAGAGGGGCTCAATCGGGCTAGTATAACACACCGAGAGGGCTCGGCCAGTATAACACACCGAGAATCGACTCGCACGGGTATTTCGTACATGGTTTCATTATAGTGCTTGGAGGTTCGTGTTACTCTGTATGAGTAACACTCTACCTCATGCCACACCGATAATGATTCATTATAGTGCTTGGAGGTTCGTGTTACTCTATAAGAGTAACACTCACTCATCATGCCACACCGATAATGAGTACAGAAATACAAGGCCGAATTAAGTGAGGAGTATCCAACACTTATAAATGGCTTTATCTTTTACAAGATGTCAGCGCATGATTTTTCTGGTTTTTTACAAACTCAACCTTGAACGAAAATCCACTCATCAACCAAGTTGGTAAACTAAAATAGTTACCAAACCATGAATCAAGAAAATTCTCGGATATAAGAACATATGGTTGGTAATTGAACTATTACCAACCGTATGTTCTTCAAATTTCCAAGTTACTGTCGTAATTGAGTTATTACCAACCGTAACTCACATAAACCCGTAAATTTCAATTTCAATTTTCATACAAAACCCTAATTTTTGATACAAAATTAACTTAAATCCAACACGATAAACTCAAACCCTAACCGGGTTTTTCCAAACATTTTTCAAATCATCGATTAATCAAGACGAGTGAAATTTTCAGTTTTAATGGAGGTTAGGGTTGATGGAGGAGAAGAGAAGATGAAGAAGAAGATGAAAAACCGATTTGATTTTTTTCGGATTCATTAGGTTTAAAAAATTGATTTGATTTTGGTTAATTTAAGGTGAAAAGGGTAATCTAGTCAATCTACACCCCCTATAGGACACCCTCAACCAATAAGAGGGACATTGGCTATTACACTTGCAGCCTCTCTACCATTTCATTGCCGCCTTAGACTAAGTCTTATGGGCTAGATTGAGAGTGCTAGATTACACTTAGAGCGTTATGATTCAAAAAAAAGCGTTAGCGAAAAAGTTAACTACTAGTTCTCTCCCACTCGAGTTGCTAGCATGTGAACTAGCATGCTAGATGGATTCACGCTGAATGATTGGCGGCTTGAAAAACTACCTTTTCGCGAATGGTTCGGTATTTGAGGGTTTATTTTTGATATCGACTGATGATTAAGCTACTTGAATGGTTTAAGCACTGGTCTTGCAATTGTTCAACACATGGCCGGAATGGTTCGGCATATAGTCGACGTGGACTGCTAATCTAGGCTCGCTGGATTAGCACTCCCATAAGACTTAGGAGGTAGGTCCCATCGCTAATCTAGGTGCTAGACTAGCACCCCATAAGACTTAGTCTTACCAAAGCTTGTCAAGCTTGGTAAAGGGGCTACATGAAATGGTAGAGGGCTACAATCTAATAAGACAAAAAGGTCATTACAAGGAAATTCAAGTGCCCTTATCAATGAAAATCTGGAAATGACTAATTAGCCCTTATTGTTAATAATCAAGATTAGTTTTGATAATCAAGATTAGTGTTGATAATTACTACTTATTATAACTCTAAAATCGATTTTTAGAGTTATAAAAAAAAAAATTTAGAGGAGATGAAAAAGAAAACTTATGTGATATTTGTGAAACCCTAGATTTTGATTCATTCAACTAAAATGAGTGATTCTAGTGACCATATACTTCTAAATTAGTTCCAATTAGCTTTTTCTCGCTCAAAATTATCTAAATTACATAACAAAAATCAAAACTTTAATTTTCAAGAACTTACGCTGTAATTTTGCTTTGTTACCAACCGTAACTCTTAGTTACTAGTTTCGTAAGTTATCGAATACCAACCGTAATCGGGTTAAATTGGGGAAGATCCAATCGTAAAACCGCCATTTTTGGTACAGAACTAATGTTGATAACAACCGTAACTGCTACTTGGTTATTAAAATGCTCGAAACGAAAGGCTGCTAAAGATGGGTGAAAACTACTCCCGCAGAATTTGGGCAATTCGGGGTGTGGATGAGAAATGAATCTAAACCTTCAACAAACGCATTACACAGCGAGTGCTTGTGCATTCGAGATCAATCCGTGCAAGTCCTATTTAAACCAAGAAATGGCCTCTGCACTTGCTTCTGGCAAAAGGAAGGAGATGTTGATCTTAGGGAGGGAAGCGAAGAAGGTGTTGAGATTGTGAAGGTGTTGGCTTGCTTATGACTTGTAATGTAAAGATGAGCAAGCTTACTTAGATGCAAAGTGTGCCTGGGTGTTTCTGAATACCGGCCTTTTGTATTAACACTTGCCTCCGTCGAACTGTGGCCGCACTCCGTCCCGCCCGTTTGAAATAGGGCGAGAACCTATTTATACAAGTCATTGAGCCTCATTCACGCTTCTGTGGGAAGTGGAGGTAGTGGAATGGGAGTAGTGAGCCGTGCGCTTCTGATCACCCACCACCTGCCCACTTCTCCGCCATCTCTAACCGCCCATGACTTCCCAACACGTTCTGTGATGGCGCGTTGCACGCCGCACGCCGAAACCGCCGCACCAATACCCCGCATGTATCCCCCGGGCCAGTGACATGATTGATAAACTGAATGTGGATCGTGATCCACGAAAAGACAGCATGTCAATCAATAACCGCTAAGTGCCAGAAGTCGATACTTGTGAAGTATCGTGTGTATTTTATGTGTACCGTATTGTGGTGTGGTAAGGTGATGGGGTAATGACGCCATCAATTAATTGACTCCGAATTGTGGCTGTATAACCAAGTCGGGTGAAGCTGGATTTGACGAGATGAGCTTTGAGACACTCATCTCGCGACCGTTAATGAGTATTAGGGTTTTCAAGAGGTGCAAGCATCTCCAAATTGGTCGAAACCAAGCATGGGAAGGATTTTGAGAGGACCGACCATACAGCGTGTTGACAGCATGATGGTGTAGGCGCCGTATTCCGTTCCTCATGAAAGCGCGATCTGGGCCACTCAATTTGACCTAAGAAAGAGGAGTGGTTGAGATCGGTTTGCGTAAATCTCTTACCGCAAAGGAATGCAACCGCGTGGGATATTCCGCTTTCACGTTCCAAGACAAACCGCCCTGGTCTGGCCTTGGCCTGGCCACTCTAGCGTGTAGGTGGTGGGATGGTGTTCACGCCCATGTCTCACCGTCCCATGAAAACGCGATCTAAGCCACCCATCTGGTCCGGCAGCTGAGTGGTCGAGATCGACGGCAATTTGGGGAAGTGTATCCACGCATGTTTGAGCATGGATTGGCCAGGCGTGATATGCCTCGCTGACCGCATGAAGAGGTAGATGGGCCCACAGCGGGCTGGTCATGCCGGTTGTTGATGGTGGATTTTCGTTTAAGGTTATATTTGTAAAAACCGTGAGAAAATCATGTGCCGACATCTTGTAAAAGATAAAGCCATCTATAAGTGTGGATACCCCTCACTTGATTCACCAAGAATGGAAACTTCTTGTAGCAACAAATTCCATTCTAATTTCATATCGCCTTGTATTTCGTACTCATTATCGCTGACATGATTTAACGAGTGTTACTTCTTACAGAGTAACACGAACCTCCAAGCACTATAATGAATCATTACCGCGTGGCATACGATGAAAGTGTTACTCTTACGTAGTAACACGAACCTCCAAACACTATAATGAAAACCATGTACGAAATACCCGTGACGAAGCCGATTCTCGGTGTGTTATACTAGCCCGAGCCCTCTCGGTGTGTGTTATACTAGCCCGATTAGGCCCCTCCAGTGTGTTATACTTGCTTCATTGAGCATCCAGGACTTGATCGTATCGGGATCTCCTGATATGATCCGATCGCGATCATCCAACTCCACAAGCATGATTGGATGACCACGAGATCAATTCCATCACCCTAAGCATGGTATGGAATACCCACGGCCTTAGCTTGCCGTATATGATTCGATCAGCCATCCAACTCCACAAGCATGATTGGATGACCACGGATCAATTCCATCACCCCCAAGCGGGTATGGAATACACATGTACCACCCCGCATGGTCGACCATTGGCCTTCGCTTGCCAAGAAACCGTCCATACCAAGCATTATGGACGGAAAACCTAAATTAGGGTTTACATGATATTACATGTGCCAGAAACGGTCTCCAACCATCCATCTTCGCAGTATAGATGGAGGTGTAGATGAGACTCGAAAGGGCCCGGAGCATGTCGACACAATCACCGTGTGACCGCCACACACTTGACCAATCGGTCAAAGCCAACCATGGTTGGTTACAACAAATTTGTCCGCCCAAAGAGCATGGTCGCGCGGCTTTGAAAGCCAAAATTAGGTTTCAAGTCATCACGCGCGTCCATCTTCTCCTAGATTTAATGGAGGGTCACGGATTGATTAAGCAAGGTCTGGCCATACGGCATGACCACCGTGGGCCCATCTACCTCCTCATGCACGGTCGGCCAAGGCATACCATGCCCAGCTAATCCAAAACGCCCGACTCAAACTCACGTGGTTACATTCCCAAATTCCAAATCGATCTCGACCGCTCAACTTCTTAGGATGGGTGGGTGGCTTAGATCACGTTTTCATGGGACGGTGAGACATAGGTGTGAACACTAGCCTACCACCTACACGCCAAATGATCGACCAAGACCGACCAAAGATGGGTCATCTTGGAACGCACGCCCAAACTTGGGATGTCATGGTTTCAACTCCTTGTGGCAAGGGATTTCTGCCGCAAACCGATCTCAACCACTCCTCTTTGACGGTCCAAATTGAGTGGCCTAGATTGCATCTTCATGAGAAAGTGAAGACATGGACGTGCACACCATCATGCTGTCTACACATGTATGGCCTTCGGTCCTCTACAAAACCCTTCCCATGCTTGGTTTCGACCAAGTCAAGAGCGATGCTTGCGCGCCTCTTTAAAAACCCTAATTTCATCAACGGTCGCAGATGAGTGTCTCAAACATCATCTCATCCAAGTCCGACTTCACCAGCCTTTGGTTATACAACCCCGGGTCAGGAGTTATTTGGTTAGTGAGGAGTCATTACCCATCACTTTACCACACCGTAATGCAATTTTTGCATAAAATACACAGCGATACTCCACAAGTATCGACTTCCGAATAACGCAGCTTATTCAATTGAAGATTACATGCTATCTTCCGTGGATCCACGATCCACATTCCAGGACATCAATCATGTCACAAACCGGGGATACATACGGGGTATTGGTCAGCGGTTTACGATACGACTTGTAAACGCGCCATCACAAGAACGTGTTAGGAAGTCATGGACGGTTAGAGATGAACGGGAAAAGTGGGCAAGACCGGTCGTGTGTTACCGGCACACAACTCCACTACTCCATCATTCCACTACCTCCACTTCCCGAAACGTGAATGAGGCTCAATGACTTGTATAAATAGGGTCTCCGCCCTATTTTCCAACAAGAAGGAATAACGCAGAACAACACAAGTTCAGTCGACAGAAACCAAGTGTTACTACAAAACCGTATTCAAACACTCGGAGCACCTTGCATCAACCGTAAGCTTGCTCATCTTTCTATTTACAAGTCATGCAAGCCAACACCTTCACAATCTCAACACCTTCTTCGCTTCCCTCCCTAAGATCAACCCCATCTCCTTCACTTTTGTGACCGAAAAACAAGTCCGGAACGGCCATTTCTTGGTTTAGGCAGGACTTGCATGCATTGATCTCTCGAATCTACAAGCACTCACCGCCAGTGCATTTGTTGAAGGTTTAGATTCATTCCTCATCCACACCCCAAATTACCAAATTCACAGGGAGTAGTTTTCACCCATCAACAATTGGCGACCACGGTGGGAGATTGATCTATCGGTTGCATAAATTGAATCCTCGACTTTCGGTTTCCCATCTCGCAATGTATCAGGAAACTACAAAGGTTCGGATATCATGGGAAGCATAGGTGGAATCTTTGGAGGATGTCTTGGCAAATCAGCCGGTATCACCGGAGCGAGAGCGAGACATTTCGCCTTTTGAATGATATAGCGGCACAATTACAAGAAGGGTCGACAAGCATCTACTCGAGCAAAGACAAGAAATGTTGAATCATTATCCGGGGAGTCACACCTTTACCATTGGAGAGGCAAAAGAGCGCGTAATCGCGGGAGACTCGGGAAAGATGAACAGCATGGTCCGGTCGACAATGAAGATCCGAGGCAACTCCACGGGAGAAAAGACTTGTCCCAGGTACTACAATGTCTGGGATAAAGAAAGGGAGCCACGCAGCCTATGGAGCCCTACTAGAAGATTTGTATTTCAAAACTCTTATTGAAGCACGGAAGATTGTCTAATCCCGCGTCAGCCTTCCAACCAAGAAGGAACGCTTGAGGAAGGAGAAATCAATCAGAAATGCTGAATACGAGAGGGATGGGAGCGTTAATCCGGCCACTCCGGCGGTGACATTCCCGACACCTTCCACGTCCCTCTACCTAGGCAAGCGATCCGCAGATATGATGGCACTCACAAATCTTCCCAACTTCATCTCCTTTCACGTCAAAGCCGCGGAGAGACGTTACAACGCCCACTAACGCGGAAAGCCCGGACTCAAGGTACTTACATTTCCCATTCCCAATGAAGAAGATTCGGAGCTACCGGAGACATGGGTGCGAAATGAGAGATAAAGCTACCCCCCGATATGGCGCCCACCTGCGGTCAAGGAGCAATGGACCCGAGGTAGTGCTCATTACCACCGGTTCCTTCATCACCCCACCAAAGGAATGCAACGCTTTGAAGCGCATTGTTCGGAGAAGTTCGGTTGAGAGAGATAGCTTGCGGAGGATTTTCTTAGACTTTACTCCGGTTTGATATAGTGAGGCTTCAAAAGGCAAGTAAGTTTTACTCAACAACTTTACAAGAAAGATAGTTTAGAATTCACTGGGACTTAGCATCCCGCATGTGGAGAAAGAGGCTCGTGATCAAACGCCATGTTTGTTTCCATTCGTACCTCCCTTTTACATAACATTTGCAATTTCATGTGATATGTAAATCATTCATGACCAAGATTTAAATTTCATTTAACATAACCTCTTCTGAAAAAAATCATTCACCAAACTATCTCAAAATGAACCAATTCAATTACCTATTAATTCAAAAACCGAGTAGTCAAAGGAATCCTCACTATCACTCAAAAACAAGAGCATCTAAAAGACAAGTAGGTAGCTACGATCCTTCAAGGAAAGTCCTTCGACTGAGCAACTCGTCCTTCTCGGGGCAAGAGAGACTTTCATCCTTTGGCAACGCAATGACTTCATTCCTTAGGCAACTTTTCAACCTCTTCTTCTCGGCGAGTAACACAAGATACGAAGGGGCTCAGTCCTATAATTTGGAGCTACCGTGGTCAATACACCTTTGCAAACTGGGCTACTCCCTACCACGGTGCCGGCAGAATAGGAGATGTTCAAAGAAGTGTAACACCTCCGTCACCGAGTCTGAGCAGCCCGCAAATCCCGACAACTCCTCAAGCGTAACGCCTCCGGTAGTCACCCCAGCAACAACTTTCCCCCGCATCGGGACGAGGAGCCGGAGGGATGAGAGGGAGGACCACCATCCATTACCATTTTCAGACTTGATGGAGAAGGTGGAAGTTCTTTGCTAAGACTCAAACGGATATGGCCGCAACTCGAAAGAGGTATTTCACCGCGCGGACCTACGTGACCCGATCAAATGAGCGACATCGAGATATGAACGGTCCCGTCATGGAGATTCCTACACTGGGACCGATCCACACGCCATCCTCCCGGGTCAACGATTTTACTACGAATCAGAGACCGGTGGATTAGGAAGCGGCATCTCTAGTGGAAAGCTTGTGTGAACTCTTGCGCCTCTCAAAGAATCAACGTGCGAGAGATGTTTCCTGTAATTAATAAAATAGCTACGGACGTACACCTCGACTCCTTCACGTCCCGAAGTCTTAATCTACATCGAAAAACACTTAAATAATGTTACATTTAACGTAAGACGACATGATGGCAGAAAAAAGATCACGACCAGGCCCTACATGTTACCGCACACATCAAGGGTTCGAGTTCAGAGGGCCTCGTCGACACGGGAGCATCTTCCAATGTGATTTCTCTCAAAGACTCTCAGACGGCAAGTTTAGCCTGCAAGATTGTGCGTCATCCCACCACAATGACGGACTTCGAAGGAAACCGGATCAGCACATACGGTGAAGCTTCAACCCATACTCACACCAAAAGGGGACGCACTTTCGAAGCAAGACGTGATTAGAAGGGAAGACAATATACCGTCGCCATTTGTTAGCAATTAGAAGGAGAGACCGACACCCAGTCTCTCCGCCCAATGGAATGCTCCAAAGAATTCTCCTCTAAACCGAACATCGACATGTTAGTAGATGCAACCAGCGGACACGGCATGTTCTCCTCCATGGATGGATGTAGCGGCTACAAAGAGATAAGGATGTACGAGCATGATGCAAGTAAGATATCTTTTCGAACTCCTCTCGGAAATTTTTATTATACCATGCTGCCATTTGGTTTAAAGAGTGCTTGGGTTCAACGATAACCGCTCATGACGGTAATCTTCCACCGGAGCCGATACCTCAAGGGAGCGGCCTCAAGAAGATAACGATGTCCAACCGTCATATCAGAGAGATCCCGGGCGAGTTACTCTATGCATGTGGTCGAACAAGATCCGGGTGAGTCACTTTATCGACGGCCCGGTACATGTCTATCACGCTATATTGGAGAATCCGCGCTTTTGGTCATCCTGCGGAGCCGTTGAACGCTCATCTACAACAACATATGCCCCGATAGAAAGAACCGGCCTGCCGGAAGAGCCTCATAATGTTTGTAGGGGCATATATCTCACCAAACGACGATACAACATTCACCTTCAGCAAAACGATTCATGAACGGCAAGAGGAAAACCACCAAGATACAACATCATGCGCGTCCATCAACTCCAACTCCGGTACCACGTGCACGAATCCCACAATGATGAAACAACGTCCAAGGTATTCCATACACAGCTGCGACAACAACCCACGGACAAACCATGTAAACCACGCTGGGGAATGAGGCTCGGATGAAGTTCCTTCACCGTCGGTCAGGACTTCTTCAACACGAGAAAGATGGTCTGTCCAAGAATCATGGATTGCAAGGGTAAATCGATCGAAAGAGGAAGCCACTTCAACGCTCCCTCCTCAAGGCTGCTTCAATGGTCTATTCAGACGCGTAACGTCCTCTCCGAGACCCACGTTCGCCAGAATCCTTCTTCAACACTCTCTCCAGGGACCCACCTCAGCGTTCGCGACGGAAACCACTTTAACATCCTCTCGAGACGTTTCAACACTCAAGCTACATCAATAATACGCGGCTCGGTCAAGTTATCTTTGATGTACTCATTGCTACAACATACGTCTCATCCATCCTTCATAAGGACCAGGAGCATGAAAAACCTAAAAGTCGATAGGAGAAGGTTGTCTTGTGGAACGGATATTTTCATAGTTGAAAAGAGCGCGGTGAACAACTCATCATCAATGTTCGGCATATCTTTGAAGCTTTCAACACCTCGACTTGGCTTTTGACATTATCTCCGAAGACATCTGTGAGGATTCTTTCTTCCACAATGAAATAAAAAGACGTGAGTTAGAACTTGTATGAAAGCATACAGAAGTGTCGCCACACACGGCAAGACACAAACTCACTCCTAATGGTCGGTCCAAACATCATTCAAACACCATTCAAGTCCGGTATAACTCAAGTTTTCAAGTCCGGTATTGATTTCCAAGTCCGGTAAAGTTTAGTCCTGTGTTGATTTCAAGACAGTCAATTTTAAATGCAATTTACAAGACCTCGAAAGTACGGGTATTGCTCAAGTCAAAGTGCTCAAGTCGCAAAGGTGGTGTTAATCACGACATAAAGGGGTATAATGGCGACTCACGGTTTCAATCAAGCACATACGTTTGAAGCAAGCCCACTTTCAATCAAAGCCGGACACAACAAGCCCACGTTCGATCAGCGGAATCAGTAACCCTGAACAAACGAAATGATCGATCGATTAGGCACATCCCACGATTGAGTGAAACGAGCGCAATATCCCCTCGGCGGGTGTCATAGAAGAGTCGATCGAAGCGAAGACGAGACCGACATCATACTAGGGAAACACTTTTACGGACGTCTTTGAACGTGACATGCTCGAAGGGCAGACGACCCGTCTCTCATGGTAACATCTAACATTGTCTCATAAGTTTTATCTTGTCACCATCTCATGCCTACCCACAATAGTGTAACCATTGTGTGCTTGGCAGAGGACTTAATGTTGATGGTGGATTTTCGTTCAAGGTTGAGTTTGTAAAAAACCAGAAAAATCATGCGCCTCGACATCTTGTAAAAGATAAAGCCATTTATAAGTGTTGGATACTCCCTCACTTAATGGAACTCAGCCTTGTATTTCCTATACTCATTATCAGTGGCATGATGACGAGTGTTACTCTTATGCAGTAACACGAACCTCCAAGCACTATAATGAATCATTATCAGTGTGGCATGAGACCGAGTGTTACTTCACAGAGTACTTACGAACCTCCAAGCACTATAATGAAACCACATACACAAATACCCGTACTGTACGATTCTCGGTGTGTTATACTAGCCCTAGCCCTCTCGGTGTGTTATACTAGCCCGATTGAGCCCCTCTCGGTGTGTTATACTAGCCTGATTGAGCATCCGGGACTTGACTGATCTCCTGGGATATGATCCGATCGATCCAACTCCACAAGCATGATCGGATGCAGCATCAATTCATCCAACTCCACAAGCATGATTGGATGACCACGGATCAATTCCATCACCCTAAGCATGGTATGGAATACCCATACCAGATATGATCCGACGCACCATCCAACTCCACAAGCATGATTGATGATCACGCATCAATTCCATCACCCTAAGCATGGTATGGAATACCCACGATCGCGACGGCGTCATCCAACTCCACAAGCATGACCACAGATCAATTCCATCACCCCAAGCATGGTATGGATGCCTTAGCCATCAGCATCATCCAACTCATGGATGACCCCATCAATTCCATCACCCCTGCGGTATGGAATACGCACGGCCGACCCCGCATGGTCCACCATTGGCCTTTGCTTGCCAAGAAACCGAGTCCATACCAAGCATTATGGGCGGAAAACCCTAAATTATGGTTTACGGCATATCACATGCCGAAACCAGTCTCAACCATCCATCTTCGCAGGTATAGATGGAGGTGTAGATGTAGACTCAAAGGGCCGGGAGCATGTCGACACAATCACCATGTGGCCGCCACACACACTTGACCAATCGGTCAAAACCAACCATGATTGGTTACAACACGTTAAATCCGCCTGAAATAGCATGGTCGCGCGGCTTTGAAAGCCAAAATTAGGGTTCAAGTCATCACGCGCGTCCATCTTCTCCGGCACGAATGGAGGGTCAGCAGATTAGATTAAGCAAGGTCGGTCACACCGGCATGACCACCGTGAGCCCATCTACCTCCTCATGCGGTCGGCCAAGGCATATCATGCCTGGCTAATCAAAACGCCCGCTCAAACATGCGTGGTTACACTTCCCAAACCGCAAATCGATCTCGACACTCAACTTCACCGGACGAATTGGGTGGCTTAGATCACGTTTTCATGGGACGGTGAGACATGAGGTGTGAACATCAGCCTACCATCTTCACGCCAAACCAACTGGCCAAGACCACCAAGACGGGTCATCTTGGAAAACGCACGCCGGAAGAGGGTATGGCGTGCGGACTCCTTGTGGCATCAAACTTTATCGAAATCGATCTCAACCACTCCTCACCGGTCAAATTGAGTGGCCCAGATCGCATCTTCATGAGGGAACGTGGAAGACATGGACGTGCCACACCATCATGCCACAACACGCATGTATGGTCGGTCCTCTCCAAAATCCTTCCCATGCTTGGTTTCGACCAAAGTTTAAGAGTGATGCTTGCGCACCTCTTTTAAAACCCTAATTTCATCAACGATTCGCGAGATGAGTGCCCCAAACATCATCTCATCATCTGGACTTTACTAAATTTTTGGTTTATACAACCACTGGAGTTATTTGGTTAGTGAGGAGTCATTACCATCACTTTACCCACCGTAATGCAAGACGGTACGTGATAAAATACAACACGATACTTCACAAGATCGACTTCCGAATAACAGGTTATTCGACGGCGATTACATGCTATCTTTCGTGGGATCGATCCCATTTCGGACATCCAATCATGTCCAAACGGGGGATATACTGGGTATTGATGCAGCGGTTCCCAGTGCAATCGTGGTCAACGCGCCATCACAAGAACGTGTTAGGGAAGTCATGGACGGTTAGAGATGAACAGGAAGAGTGGGCAAGGCCCCGGGTAAAGTCATTCTGGAAACACACAACTCCACTACTCCATCGTTTCCACTACCTCCGCTTCCCACGAGAAACGTGAATGAGGCTCAATGACTTGTATAAATGGATTCTCCGCCTATTTTCCAAAAAGAAGAATAGCAGAACTTACAAGTTCAAATGTTTAAAACCAAGTGTTAATACAAAAACCGTATTCAAACACGGTGAGCCTCCCACAGACCAACCGTAGCTTGCTCGTCTTTAGTACAAGTCACAAGCAAGCCAACATCTTCACAATCTCAACACCTTCTTCGCTTCCCTCCCCTAGATCAACCCCATCTCCTTCACTTTGTGATCGAAACAAGTCCGAATGCCCATTTCTTGGTTTATCTCTGGGACTTGCCGCGATTGATCTCTCGAAGATACAAGCACTCACCGCCAGTGCATTTGTTGAAGGTTTAGATTCATTCCTAAATCCACACCCCAAATTACCAAAGTGCAGGAGTAGTTTTCACCCCATCAACACCGGGAATAGAGACTTCGTATGTATATGTACCTGGAATCAGTGTCCGTTAGGAAAAATTTTTAAGGCTTCATGAAAGATGCGCTTTCCATGACCTCTTTGGAGCGAAATGTTGAAATTTGAAGCGAAGCGTACGCTTCATGAAAGATGCGCTTCACATGACCGCTTCGGAGCGAAATGCTGAAATTTGAAGAGAAGCGTACGCTCCGAAGCGTAAAGAGTACGCTTTTAAAAACCATGGTCCTAGGAATAGAGACTTCGTATAAATACCTACACAAAGTTGTTTGTTGGTGAATTAATTGATTTAT
>JAJJWW010016692.1:0-76360 GCA_023531295.1 Papaver armeniacum
ATTTGGCGATAGATGAGAAGAAATCAAAGATTGGATTTGGTGGTTTGAAGTTAATGCGATGTTTCGAACCGATGGTTTACAGTATAGATGATGGTGATTGAAGATGAAACCGATGGTTAGGGTTTGGAATTTGATTTAGGTAAACTTTCTTTACCTAATAGAAGTCTCGTTATGTTCTCACTTGCTTAGAGTGAATTTGGTGATTCTAATTAAATTATTATGTTCAATTTTACCAATGTTAATATGATTGTGTTTAGATAGTTTCTAGTGGGCTGAAGAAACTATATTTGATGTTTATAACCCATAGTTTTGTGCATTTTTTTACTTCAAACCCGACCTCTTTCATTAGTGGGCTAAGGATAGGATAATTATCATTGTATCCCATTGATCAATAGACGATGGTCTCTCGTGGTATGTATCTAGATAAGCTTAGGCCTCTTCTTCGTTTTTGTTTAATCTATGAGTTTTTAAGGAAAATCCATCTCATTTGGTTTTGCTTCCAAAATTTTCTTTTCCAGGTTGCATGATTTCTTTATAAAAATTCTGCTAGTGGTGTATTGACACTTGGGTCCAATGAGATTCAAAGATTATGGAAATGGGGCAAAAGTGAACGGAACTCAATTGTCATGGTAACACTACGCCAATCTAATTGAAATTTTTGTTCAGAGTTATGATATCTAATTGAAATTTTTGTTATCTCAATTTCATTAGTCGGTTGCTTAGAATAACTTCATCAGAGCCTCCATTAATGATAAAGGTGATGTCTTATAGAAGTTATTGAGTCACATCGGAGATAAGTATTCATTATCTTCCTTAAGGTTTTTGATGCTTATGGTTTATTCATGAAACGTTTAAGTAAGCTTTGATCTTATCTAGTGAAGCTATAAGCGCGGTGTAATAGAGAAACGATTATGTCGCAATTGGTGATGGTATTCAACAATGAAGAAGATTTCTACTTATTCGGAGGAAATCTCTTGATGATTGTTGGGCTGAGTTAGCGCGGGATCGACAAGGTTTCTTTCTTTAACTCTCTCTTTTGATGTGTTTTGTCTGAGAGCCGAATTTTTACGTGTCGATTACGCTACAACATGTAAATATACCAATTCGAATAATCTAGTACCGAAGAAGTCGACTTTCCCTCGGGATTAAAGCTCCGTGATTATGTTCATATGAAGGACTTAAACTAGAATCAATTCGAATGCGGGGTAAGACGTAGAACAAGTGTTTAGTAGTATCATATATAATATTATGTTTAGTTGCGGTTGCAAACTTCCAAAATCCCCAAATTATAAAATGTATCAATATCTTGATATCTTCAGTCTACTGAATTCATGTTATTGGTTTTATCTTACACTTGCTGGTTTGTTTGTACTTTACAGGTACCTTACTTGTAGTAATACCATGCCAGGATTGCTTGGTTACGAAAGAGCAGTGATGCCAAAACCTTTGCTTCATGGGTATATATGGATGTTGACATCATTTGCCATTGGGATCATGTATAAGCCAGTAGAGTTCTTGTTACTATGTGGAAATTGTGAATTATGACAATTGCTTCTATTATATGTAGGGAATTGACTATCTAAAGTATGATAAGCCGCAACAATGGACGGCTCCAAACCAAGCATGAAGGTATCCAGATAATGACACGAGCCTCGATGAAGGCGGGTCGTTCAATATTCTATTCTCTATGTGAATGGTAATTCTCTTCGACCGTGATAATGTGATTCGTAGTTTATCATTCAGAGCAATTCACATTTACTTGCTAGTTCTTGTTAAAAAAGTAGAATCATCCACCATTTTGCTTGTCAAAGGAAATGTATATCCACATGGGTATGTTTGAAACTTTCTTTTTGAATATTTATTTTTTTAAACTCCAATTTCAATTTTTTAATATGTGGTACATTAAATACATGGAACCGTAAATAAACCTATATTCACAATTAGATGCATGCATGTGTTGTCGACCTCATGCACCCACATATTTAAATACATGTCAGAGGAAATGTAAAAATTGTCATCGACCTCATGCACCCACATTGAATAAGGCAACAAAAGGGTAGAAGAAATAGACAGTTGTGGCAGAAGAAAGATAAGAATGGCATCCTCGGACTCACAAATTGGGAGCTTTCACTAGCATTACTGGATAGCAAGTATTATATAAATCTACTACCGGATTGTCAATTGAAAATTTATATAATACTTGCTATCTCTTATCACCTATGGATATTAAGTGCATCAGTCCCCTGCACCCATTTCCTTTATACACAGTGGAGCCTTTACATTTTTTTCCTTTCTTTCTTTTTCCTTGGTCCAAATTTTGTTTCTCAAGTATATTTCCTAAATTCTTCTTTGTTGCATGTACACAATTAATAAAGACTAGTAATTGAATTGGATGATTCACTTCGCATGTTACCGGCTTTAGTCTAGCTATAAGCTTATAATTTAGGACATAATTCTATCTTTTGATTTCTTTCAATTTTCTTGTATTAACGTACTTGTTGAGATTTATGGTAAACAAGAGTAATTGATTGTTTCAACTTAATTACTGGATACTTCTTTGCATTTGAAAATTTAAACTCCGGCATTACAATGAATTTATTCCTTGATTTTGTGCTCAAAGCGTGGTGTCCCTTTGAGTGATATAAAGGTTTTTCTCATTTCTTTGGAATTGTGGGATCGTGATGAGAGGGGAAATTGAATCGGGGGAGAGACTTAACGAATGAGCATAAGTAGTAGGAAGGTTGAGGTATGTAGGCGTGTATAAAAGGAGAGACATTGACAAGGAATCCTATGTTAGGATTCAGCCCAGTGCAGAACCACCACCACCACCACCACCCCCAACACCAGAGGCCAGAAGTTACTAATCGGAATGAGCATAAGTAGTATGAAGGTTGAGGTATTTCCGGTGTGAATACCTCGTCATCTCTCTGTGAGGCATGCTTTATACATTTTCTAAAAGCGATGCAATTTTTTACTCATTTCTTGTGTTATATATGACCTGCCAATTAAGACTCATTAGGTTTTAGAACATTTGATTTTCTTATTCTTAAGTATACAATACATTCTTTATTATACTTTTGTTTGCGGTAGCTTAGTTCTGAGGACTCAAGCTGTACCTTATCCTTGTGAAGACCAACATGAACTTTTGGCTTGTAGAAATCTTTTCAGGGATCTTCGCCAAAAGCAATAAGGTGATCGAGCAATGTGGAGTACCCATTTGCGGTAGCTATGATTGTTGTTTATAAATGTTAAGCGAGATAATGGTGAGTATCCAAACTCTTGCGAACTAACTTCTTGATGCATGATAACATTAAACATTCTTTAGCTATCAACTGAAAAATGGTATCGTACCGTATCCATCTCAAATCCAATTATTCTAATTTTCTCCCACTAGATTCACCAAAAGGGATTTTCTCGCGGTAAGACCTCCCACTTTTCTATCTTAGTTTAAAATCGTGTATCGAATTTGGTTGGATACTTTGTCAATGTTAGTCTCTGAGCTTGATGTTGTAGAATATAAGTGCATTTTTATCATATCTAGCTAGAACTGAACCTTCTAATTTACTTCGAGTATCTCATGATTATTTTTAGGGTTACGTTTATTGTTCGATTTGATATTTACAAGCAAATGTGAAGCTAAAGACTCGATTTATGAATTTGTGTTTGTTGTTCAATACCAATCTTAATATATTTGTGATGGATAGTTGATTAGTTGTGGAACATCTTGTTCTATGGAAGGAATCAATGATTTCGAAGCTTAATTTTTGCTTTTGAATTTCATGGTTCAGATAGATCATCTAGTTCACACAACTATTGTATCCCCTAAATAACAATAAGCTCATATTTAAACTGAGTGAGTTTTTGCAGGAAAGCATTGCAAGGTTTTGGAGGGAGTACAATTCGTTGGCCTAGCACTAGTTGTACCAATTGTATGTTTGATTGTTTTTCCGCAGTTATTTTTGATCTCTGTCTTTTTCAATTTCTTGTCGGTTTGATTCTCTTTTTATAAATCTCAACTGGATATAATTGTGGATTTTTACTTGCATTATAACTGTCGTAGATGTTGTGTAACGTATTGAATGACCTTACTTTTGGGGAGGGATGGTGAGTTATAAGTGACCTGCAAATTAACAAAGCAATATGAACATCTTGCTTAGCCAGGGGAAAGATCTATCTAAATAACCTTGTTAGTGGGAAGTGGATTGCAGTTAGTACCTACACATCAACTTATGTACCTTCTAGATTACCGGGTAAGTACTTCACTGGGAATATCTTGTTGCAATTGTCTATATATCTTTGACTTGCTTTAGGACTTGTCATAATAATCCTGCCTGCTGTATTTTGCAGGATAGCCTACATGAGTTTTCTGATGCCCAAGCTTTCAACAAAGCAAGCCTGCAAAGGATATAACGAGCTAGTTGTTGTTATTTGAATGATGTAGAACAAAGGAGCTTCACTCTTTGTAAGTTCCATGTATTCAAGTTTTGTAGGCAGTATAAGTTTGTATTTGTATGTATTCCTTTAGAAAGTTTCTTTGAGAAAGTTGGTACTTAGAGAAATTTCGAGTTTCTTTCGTTATATGTTCGAGCTTTCTTTGTTATATGAACTTGAGATGAATTGAATGAATGTGATTATGAATTGAATGAATGTTCTTTTGCATAGATTGAAGAAATTAATGTTGAGTATGGTCATGAATGTATTGAATTTAGAATTCAGGCTTATTTACTAGTGAGAAAAATTCACTCGTAGATTAGACCTATGACCTGGTCAAAATTGGTCAACATTAATTTTTTTGTTGTTACAAAAAGTTAAGTAACGGCTCTAAGTTGTTGCAACGGCCTACGATGCAAAAAAATTAAATGCTGACCACGAGTTGGTACCACGTGGCAAATTCGCAATGGGTGACGTTACGAGAGTAGATTAAAAAAATTGTAACGACCACAAAGCCATTACAAAAAAAATGTAACACCCACTTTTGCAACGGCGTAGGGCCGTTATAACCACGCTTTTAATGACGACCTAGTTCTATTTCTAATCCCAGAATTTGGTGTAGTGAACTAACCGAATAAAAGAATCTGATGGAGAAAATAAGCATAGTTGCAGTATAAATATATGTTGTATCTTAGTGAACTGTTGTAGAAATTTTTGATAAGTATTAATAAATACTATAAGAAATCGAATATCGAAAGCACTATTATTAATTCAAGAGTACAAACACACACACACGCTTTATTATTGGTTTCCAAACTTGCACAAGTTATTTAATAATGCGAAATAAATTATCATGTACTAATGAGACAAAGCAAACAGAAACCCGATCAAATTCAAATATATCTGAAAATAGATCGATGGAACACACCGAAACCCAAATGAAAAAACCAGAGATTTTGAACACAAAATTAGTTTATCAAGCCAATTCTCTTTCCCAATTTTCTAAGATTATCGATGCAAATTTTCTTACTTCTTTTCTCCTTTTTCAGTTTATCTTCAAGAGTTGCACGTTCTTCCTCACACTCGACCCAGTTCCGAGGCTAATTTCTTTTCTTCGGAATTTGGGTTCCACGGGGCGGATCCCCTCCTGCACGTATGTAACCTCACGATATGGAATAGAGGAAACGGGTAAACCATAGCTCGGGCATGTTCACTACCTCACGTGTCCAAAACCGCGTCTTGGTTTGGTCATTTGAGGTAAGTAATGTATTAAATCTATCACGAGGAAAAGTTATGGGAAGAAAGCTCACAGTAAAAGTTTACTAGACAATCATATTTGTATATAAAAGGCCGCCAAGGCGTCGAAATCGCTCTTCTTCCATTGAAAAGAATGATCAACTAGCGACGGGTAATCGACTGATAGTTCCTAAGTTTGTGAAATCACCAACTATACGCGTTATTTGACACAATAGGGTCACTATGAGGATCGTTTAGCTTCCACAAACCGATCTCACTCTGATAAATATTCGAAAAACAATGTAGGATCTTTATACCAATGCGTTTGAGATTGGGCATTTGATAATATTGATAATACTCCCCCATCTTAAAAATCATTAATGCTAAGACATCTTCCATTTTCTATATGAAAAATAAAAGAATAATGCGTAGAGAAATTAGAGGTTTTTATTGGAAATATTTTAGAGATTGATGTGTTTAAACAAGAGAAGTGTTGAGGTATTTATATAAGAAACCTAATAGAGAGATGTATAGTTAACATTGTCTTTAATTAAATTCTTAATAGAACGTACGAAGGGGAAGAAGCTTCATTCAATCAATAATAGATTTCAAACATCATTTATTTAAAATGCCATCATTAATGTGTATTATTCTATTAATAATAAACAATGAGAAATACAGATCAATACTAGTATCCTAATTTGGTGATATATATATATATATATATATATGTTAATTAGTTAAGTTTAAACAGCTATTTGAATTCTTAACTAGTTTTGGATACCTTACATCAACTAAGTGTGATACATGTACTGGGTTTTGCTGCTGCATTGATCGGATAAATAATAAATTAGTGATTATTTCTTAATTAATGTTACCATCATATATACGAGTAACCAAGTGCTTAATTTGATGTAATGGTGGGTAAACAGAGTTTTGTTTGGATTTTTATTTTAGAATAACAAAAAAGAAAAAAATAAAAAGTAAGAAATAATCTATCTATGTATATAAATACGAGTGGCAGCTTCCTTTGCAATTGGCCTATACTTCTATTGATTATAGTATACCTCTATTAATTTATTTAAATTATTAAATATAATGCACTAATATATGCATTCAATTATTGTCTATTATAGTAAACACCAATATTCCTTTGTTGAAACAAATCTTCACAAATAATTAAGAACCCACAATTAGGGGATATCAAAACTAATTGGGGGATGTGAATTACTTCCCCAATCAAAGGTGTATCGCTAAGGGGGTATTTTTGGGATGAAAATACTAAAACACCCTTCCCTCAAAATAAAAATTAAAAAATTAAAAATCAAAAAACAAAAACACATCCCCCATTTCCATCTCCACTTCTAATTAATCTCTTTTAGGGTTAAAGCTTTGAAACCCAAATGTTCCCCATTCCCTTTCAAATTCTAAATTTTCCCCACTCCCTTTCAAATTCTCTTCTCCTTCACTGTCGGCTCCTCACTTTAAAAACGATTTTTTTTTTTTTACATTCTGAAGACCATGCCGGAAGTGATGAAGACCATGTCGGAAGTGATGAAGACCACGCCGGAAGTGATGAAGATCACGCCGGAAGTGATGAAAATCATGCCGGAAATGATGAAGACCACGCCGGAAGTGATGAAGACCATGCCGGAAGTGATGAAGATCACGCCGGAAGTGATGATAGACCATGCCAGAAATATATTTCTTTACATCGCTAGGAAGTGATGAAGACCATGCGGAATTGATGAATTCAATGCTAGGAACTAAATGTCGGCATGCTCGATATAAATCTATCAATGCTCGGTAGTCAAGTGAAAAAAATCAATTTTCTCGGATACTTTACATCATGTGCCGGCATAGAAATTTTAGCATCATACTATGCCGGCATAGAGTGCGGCATGCTCGATAATTAAGCGACCGTGCGGCAGGTGGAGCGATTAAAACCAAAAAATAGGTTTTGAAGATCAAAACCGAGAAAATTTTATTACTGAGCCCGGACCCTCGGATAGTGTCAAACATTTACAAAAATTTCCAACAAATGCCGACATGGTTTTTGGTTGAATACCATCACTGACATTACGAGCTTTTGAGTTGCAAAAATGGTGGATTACAAAAAAAAAATCAAATTTTCAACCTCTTAGCGGCAATTCTCTCTTCACAATCATCTTCCATTTTCACAAAAAAATTTCAACTCTAAAATATTTTTCCCTCCTTCTACTCTCACCTCACACAAATTCAAATAAAAATACACACTAATCTATCCCCAAATACTTAAGATTTTCCTAATTATTATTAACCACTAAACCTGATTAGTGAGGGTTAGATTAGGAATTAAAAAAATAATTACATAAGGGGTGACCCAGATTTGATATATGGATCCAGTTTTTGTCATGTAGCTATATCCCCGGTTAGTTTTGATATCCCCAATTGTGGGTTCATAATTAATTCTCCGGATTTTTAGAAAATAATATCGATTTTAATATACCATTGTTAGTTAGTTTAAGCAAATCCTTGAAAATAATGTATTTATATATTTAGTAGTGGCGAAACAAATTACTCTAAATAATTCACAAGATCAATTATTGGAAATTACTATTTATTTAGTATACCAAAATTAAAAATTAGTCTATTCAACTCCTTTCATTGAATGCAGATGTTTATTTTATATTTGTGTAGATAGTGGTATAAACAAAATAGTTAGTTGACTTTTTATATCTTAAATTATCAGCACATGCATATACTCATTGCATATGAACTAATACGTAACTAACCTAGCTAATTAAACATCCTAATTATATCTCTCACAATCCAATCCTTATATATCGTTAGTTAACTTTTTTATTTCTTAATTTACACTACACCAAAACCAGGATTTTCTCACAGTGTAGGTTGTCACAGATTAATTTTCAGTCACTGATATACCTGTTATAGTTCTTGTAACAAATATAACTGTGAAAATATTTTAGAATCGTGATAATATTTAAGAAGGAAATCAGTAACTATAATAATTGTTGAGGATGTTTTGTATACCAACATTTATAATCCAAATTGATACTTAAACCAAAAACCACCCCAATTTTACAACTCTTAAGGATTTCTCTAGTCACAAACATAACAACAATTAGACAAATGTAACACATGCATTATATTTCTAATTAATCAAAATATATTTTCTTTTCCTTAATATTAATAAAACAAATAAGACAACTACCAAGACCAAGTCAAAGATCATGACTTAGTGAAAAATTAGACTATTGATCAAATACAAGGCCATTTCTCTCTGACACAGATTTAGAGACAAAGGAAAGTCTTTATCTTCCTCCTCATCTGTTCTCATTCAGACCATTACTACGCTGAGGTGTAAAAATTGTAGTCGAAAGTTAAATCGTCAAAAAAATTTCTCGAGCTCGTTTCGTACAAACCCCAAACATATTTCAATATTTTACAGACTCAGACTTCTTTTTTCTCTAAGAACAAAGTACCAGCCGCTATTAACAAGTGCAAAACCTAAGAACTCAAATTTCATCTTCAATTCTTGAACCTAAGACCTCAAATTTCTTCAAACCACTTCTGCAAATTGAAGATAATGATGATTTCGATATGCCCCGGGTATTCATATGGATGGATTTTAACTCAAATTCATCATGATGTCGAAGAATATAAGATTGGGTTCTCTTAGTCTTCAATGAGGTATGTGATTCGGGAATGAATTGGTTCTTAGATCACTTGCATGAATTGATTTTTTTACCTCGATGTGATTGCTAATTTGATTTTACTCTACGATTTGATTATTTGTAAGGGTTTTCCAAATTGGAAAAAAAATTGGGATTTTCTTTTTTAGCGACTAGATTAACTCATGGTTCTGTGTGGTCATGGTTCGCGGTTAAATTTTTGTTATTTGTGGAGCATGCTTATATCTTGGATTTGTTAGGCTTTGGTCTTGAATCATTTGATAAATTAATAGATAGTAAAACAATATGTTAAAAAATACTGGTCTAAAGATGTGTCAAAGGGAAAACAATTATTGTTCTTGGTAGGAAATTTCTATATTTCATCTATTGATAAAGTTGCACTGAGCAAGCTCAAAACGAAGGAAGGAAGATATGTACATATTATAATTCAGAGACACCTTTGGATTGTGGATGTCCTTCACTATGAGTTCATCCTTTTTCATGTTTCATATGTAGATATTGCATGAACTTATTTTAGCATAAACACTTGCATTTCTTGGTTTTAAAAAGGATATTCATTGAAGTGCAAAATTGGCCCGATCACAATGGGTGAAACAACAGTACCAAGCTCAATTGATTCTTTGTAAATTTATATAGTTGGGTGTCCTCATGAAAATTGTATTTTCCATATCCTTTGTTTCAACGAAGGCGGGGAATGCACAAATCATTACGGTTTTTGCATTCCGAGCGAATGTCAATTTAGAACGATGTTTAGACGAAGATCCAGAATGCACAAATGATGATTCATATTCTTAAAAAATTTGATGAGATCTTGAATTTCCAGTTCACATATTCCAAATTTTAGCATTCGCTCATTCCTATTTGTGCTCAGAATAATATTTCAGAGTTTTTTTTTGTGTGTGTGTGTTTTTGCTTTTTGTATGGAGTTTGCTTTGAAGTATACATGCACTCTGCCAGTATGCTTGTTTCGATCAATATTCTCAAATTCATTTTTGGTTCATCGGGCAAATCAAGGATATTGTTAAAGGCATTGAAAGCGGCTTAAAAGTAATGTCGAAAGTCAAAGTTCTTGCTCTTACGGTATGCATCTTAATCATTGTTGATAGTCGGTGTCTTGATCGTGTTATAACCTTTACCACGGTATGAAAAACGTGATGTTACAATGGTGTTTAACATCGTGTTTACCTGTGATATTTGTTGCATGAGGCCTCGAGTTACCTGATAGATACAATCTGTACATATAGAGTTCAAAGGTCTTGACATTAGTAGCATTTGACCAAACTAATTTCAAATGAAGGACACGATTGGGTTACCGTTTTTCCTATATCGACTTACGGATGCGGTTTAACAGAAGCTGCGAAATTTTAGTATGCATATTGTGGACAAAAATTCATCTTGTGTTGGTAGAAAGTGAGAGCAGAGAAGGTATGGATTTATATAATTTTTGTCAATTTCTTATTTGGACCAACCTTTGAGTTGGTGTAATTATTGTAAATTCGCATTTTGTTCCATGTTTTGTCGATTACAACGGGTGTCTGGAGATAAGTTAGACTCATCAGAGACATGGAAAGGAAGTTATCGGTAGTGCAAGGCGCATATATCCACAAATGTCAGAAGCTTAATCATTTATTTTTCCAAATTTATGATTATGTCAATTACAAGATGGACTAGTTGTAGATTGCATCTGGCGGTGAGTCCGGATGGGCCCATGAAAAGGCAGTGGAGTGCAGTATATCTAGTCTTGATTGAAAAAAGCTAAGCTATTCTTGTGCTTATAACTGGAGTCTTTTTTTTAGTAGTTAGGGGTTTGAATGGTCTTAAGCTCTCAATTCCTTATTGAAACAAAAAGAAATTTGTTTACTTTTACATTTAATGTGATATATATGGAATTTGGTACAGTGATAGTTAAGATTTTTGAAATTTCGGGATGATGGTTCGTAGAATATCTGGAATCTTACAGCCAAATGGATGAATTCGTCGTTCTTCTGATTTCTAACTTATAGTAGTCAACTCAGCGACGGGTTTCGATCTGGATCGTGCACAGCTGATATCTGATAGGTTTTTAAGGTTTCGTAGAATATATGAAGGAATCTTTTTGTAAATGGATGAATTCGTCGTTTAATTCTAGAATTTATAACTTATAGTAGTCAACTTCGCGACGAGTTTCGATCTCGGATCTTTTGGTATGCATACAATATGCATAAATAGGGTTTTTTTAAGGTTTACGTAGAATATCTCGAAGGAATCTTACACAGTAAATGGATGGATTCGTCGTTCTTCACAGAATTTCGACTTAGAGTAGTCAACTGCGGCAGGGTTTGATCTCGGATCTGATGCGATCTGATATACATAAATAGAGGGTTTTCCCAGGTTTCGTAGAATATCTTGAAGGAATCTTTTTGTAAATGGATGGATTAAGTCATTGCCAAGTTTGACTTAGAGTAGTCAGCCTGGCGGCGAGGTTTGATCTCGGATCACGGTACACATACAATATTCATAAATAGGGTTTTTTAAGGTTTTGTAGAATATCTCGAAGGAATCTTACTTTTTTTGTAAATGGATGGATTCGTCGTTTCTTCAAAATTCCGACCAGAGTCTGTGCTACAGTTGGCTGAGTTTCGATCTCGGATCACGGTGCAACGTATAATATGCGAAATAGGGTATTTTTGGGGTTTCGTAGAATATCTCGAAGGAATCTTACGTAAATAGATGAATCGTTGTTCTTATGAATTTACGACTTAGAGTAGTCAACTCGCGGCGAGGTTTACGATCTCGGATCCTTTATGCGCATACAATATGCGAAATAGGGTTTTTAAGGTTTGTAGGAATAGCTGAAAGGAATCTTACACGTAAATGGATCGATTAGTCTTTCTCATAGAATTTACGACTTAGAGTAGTCAACTCGGGCCCGATTCGGATCGGATCGCATACAATATCGAAATAGGGTTTTTAGGTTTCGTAGAATATCTTGAAGGAATCTTACACGTAAATGGATGGATTCGTCATTCTTGCAAGTTTTCGACTTAGAAGTAGTCAACTCGCGGCCGAGGTTTTGATCTGGATCTGTTACGCCTCTGATAGCAAAAAATAGGGTTTTTAAGGTTTAAGTAGAATATCTCGAAGGAATCTTATGTAAATGGATGGATTCGTGCTCTTACCGAATTTCGACTTAGAGTAGTCAACTCGCGGCGGTTTCGATCTCGGATCTGAGTACGATACAATATACATAAATAGGGTTTCTAAGGTTTCGTAGAATATCTTGAAGGAATCTTTTGTAAATGGATGGATTGATCATTGTTGCAAGTTTCGACTTAGAGTAGTCAACTCGCGACCAGGTTTCGATCTCGGATCTGGTACACATACAATATTCATAAATAGGGTTTTTTAAGGTTTTGTAGAATATCTCGAAGAATCTTTTTTTGTAAATGGATGGATTACGTCGTTCTTACCGAAATTTCTGACTTAGAGTAGTCAACTCGTGCTGGGTTTGATCTCCCGGATCTAGTCTGTGACGCGTATAATATGCGAAATAGGGTATTTTTTTAAGGTTTCGTAGAATATCTCGAAGGAATCTTTTGTAAATAGAATGAATTCGTTGTTCTTATCGAATTCTGACTTAGGAAGTAGTCAACTCGCGACCGTGGTTTCGATCTCGGATCTAGTGACGCATACAATATGCATAAATAGGATTTTTTTAAAGGTTTCGTAGAATATCTGAAGGAATCTTACCTATAAATAGATGAATTCATCGTTCTTGCAGAATTCGACTTAGAGTAGTCAACTCGCTGACTGGTTTTCGATCTCGGATCCTCGTACGCATACAATATGCGAAATAGGGTTTTCTTAAGGTTTCGAAGAATATTTGAAGGAATCTTACCGTAAATGGAGCGATTCGTCGTTCTCACCGAATTCGACAAGTAGTCAACTCGCGTCGGTTTGATCTCGGATCCTCGTACATACAATATGCGAAATAGGGTTTTTTTGGTTTACGTAGAATATCTTGAAGGAATCTTACCAGTAAATGGATGGATTTGTCATTCTTACCAAGTTTCCGACTTGAAGTAGTCAACTCGCGATCGGTTTCGATCTCGGATCTGTTACGCATACAATATTGCGTAAATAGGGTTTTTTTAAGGTTTCGTAGAATATCTTGAAGGAATCTTACAGCAAATGGATGGATTAAATCATTCTTACAAAGTTTCCCGACTTAGAGTAGTCAACTCACACTGAGTTTCGATCTCGGATCCTCGTTCACCTTGCCTATATGCGTAAATAGGGTTTTTAAGGTTTCGTAGAATATCTCGAAGGAATCTTTGTAAATGGATGGATTAAATGCGTTCTACCAGAATTCCGAAACAGTAGTAGTCAACTCGCGGCCAAGTTTCGATCTCGGATCCTCGTGCATCAAAGATACATAAATAGGGGTTTTTAAGGTTTCGTAGAATATCTTGAAGGAATCTTACTGTAAATGGATGGATTCGTCATCATACTACAAGTTTCGACTTAGAGTAGTCAACTCGCGGCGGGTTTCGATCTCGGATCCTCAGACGCATAATATGCAAAGAGTGTTTTTAAGGTTTCGTATAATATCTGAAGAAATCTTACACATAAATGGATGGATTCGTCGTTCTTACCAAGTTTCGACTTAGAGTAGTCAACTCGCAGCCCGGTTTCGATCTCGGAGCTTGGTTTTTGCAATATGCAAAAATAGGGGTTTGTTTAAGGTTTATTACTGTAAATGGATGGATTCGTCGTTCTTACCAAGTTTCTAACTTAAAGTAGTCAACTCATGGTCAAAGGGTTTGATCACTGAAGGCTGGTTTGCATACAATATGCGAAATAGGGTTTCTTTAAGGTTTCGTAGAATATTCGAAAGGAATCCTACTGTAAATGGATGGATTCTTCGTTCTTCTGAAGTTTCGACTTAGAAGTAGTCAACTCGCGTGGGTTTCTATCTGGAGCGTGGTTTATACAATATGAGAAATAGGGTTTGTTTAAGGTTTCCCGTATAATATTCCTCAAGGAATCTTACCCGAAAAATGGATGGATTTATCGTTCTTACCAACTTTCGACTTATAGTAGTCAACTCGCGGCGAGTTTCAATCTCGATAAACAGTTAGCTTCTGCATTTATCGATTTGGATGCTATATCATGCTAAGTTTGAAGTCTAACCCTCTAAGAGCTTATTGGTTCATAGTTTGTAAGTCGTTATCCAATTTGAAGTTCGAATGGACACTCTAACTTCATATTCATCGATTTCGATGATGTATCATGCTAAGTTGAAGTCGAGGACCCTCTCGGAGCTTCGTGGCTCAAAGATAGTATGCCATTACCTTAATTTGAAGTTCGATTGACATCGAGCCTTCATATTTATCGATTTTGATGATGTATCATGCTAAGTTTGAAGTTAGAACCCTCTCAAAGCTTTATGGTTCATGGATTTGTATGCCATTATACCTGGTAAAATTCATCTTGGTTCCTTCGAATGAGAAACTTCGGGTCTAACTCTAGTAATCTTTGAACATGGGATGTACAAAAGCGAGCAATTTTATCTTCGTTCCTCAAGAATGAGAAACTCAGGTTCAACTCTAGTAATCTTTGAATACGGGATGTTCAAAACTGATAAATTTCATCTTCAGTTCGTCCGAATGAGAAACTCATGTCTAAATCATTTAATCTTTGAACACAGGATGTTCCAAATCATAAATTTCATCTTGATTCATCGAATGAGAAACTCAGGTCTAACTCTAGTAATCTTTGAACTGGGATGTTCAAACGATAGCAATTTCATCTTGAGTTCCTCCAATGAGAAACTTCGAGGTCTAACTAATTTAATCTTTGAACTGGGATGTTCAAAAATAATAAATTTCATCTTCGGTTCATCCGAATGAGAAACTCTGGTCTAACTCTAGTAATCTTTGAAAATGGGATGTTCTTGATAAATTTCATCTTCATTTCCTCAGAACGAGAAACTACGGTTTAACTCTATTAATCTTTGAACCGGGATGTTCAAAGCGATAAATTTCATCTTCAGTTCATCCAAATGATGTTAAAATCAGGTCTATCTTTACTAATCACTTAACTTTCGACATCTCCGACATCTAATCGAAACTCTTCGGCACCAAGATCTTTACCGACATGAAAATAACACATGCTTCTCACACACTTCCTTAATCCATATGAGAACCCCAAACCAAATACCAATAGTTCGATTTTTACACGATCGCATGATAAACTTTAGATTATGTGAACCGTCGAATGCTTCTATCAAAACCAAACTCATCTTCTCTCGCCCATTCTCCCCTTTTATCTTATCTCTTTCTCAATTTTCTGGTCTCTCTCCGGAGGAAAAAATAAACCCTAAGTTACCATCAACACAGTAGCGGTCACCTTCACTCAATCACTCTCTACCACCACTTGTAATCCCTCATCCTCAAACTAAAAATCTCGTGATTCTTTTCCTTTGCTTTATTTGAATTGAAAAAGATATTCACGATGGAGAACAACTACAACATGAACTGGATGAAAGCCAAAACCAAATCCCAATCGAAATCAGGGTTAGGGTCTTTTCTCTTTCCTTATCTCTCTTTTGGTATTTTTTTCCTGTATTTTGATGGTTAGTTTGAATGATGGAGTGATTGTTTTTTGTTTGTGTAGATGAGCAGAGAAAAGCAAAGGTAAAGGTAAAACGAAGAAATGGTTATAACTAAATCTGAATAATATGTATGCTCTAATGCTATTCTTGATGTTACATAATGATTGATTCTCAGTAAAAAACCCCTAAATCTTTTAACCCTAACTTTGATTCTCATCTCAAATCTATCAATAACCATGTAGATCTGTGCTTATAGTTAGATTTTATTCATTTATCTTCATACATAGAAGTTTATTCTTTTAAAACAGCTTAAATATAGGGTTAAGACATCACGAATTTGTTTATGGAAGTTATAGGTTCTTGTGATATCATCGGGTTTTGATTTTGGTTCAGATTTGAACTTGGTTATGAATGATCTAGTTTTTATGGTGTTCCTTGCCATTAAGGTGTGAGTTGAATCCAATCTTCACTTATGAATCGAACATTACATGTTTTTACTAATTCATAGAATTATATTAGTTTCATGATTGATTAGTTACTTACCAAATTGGTATTACTAGTGATGTTAGATGATTTATGATGCAATAATTTGATTCTGAATTTGTTGCTTGGCTTGGATAAAAATTATCTTAGAATTTCTTTAGATTTCTTTTGGGAATTTGTGTTTCAATCTTAATGGTATTCTATTTCTAGTTGTTTACTTGATTATAATGAAGTTGGTGGGACTATTGTTCGATTCTCTATTTACATTGGCCAAGTATGAGTATTAAAAAAAAGAAAACGGGTTTTTGACGACTAAATTGTACTTCATATATATAGTTCATTCCTTGTTATACCCAATCTTGTGGTTATTTTGTTCACTTGTCCAAAAGGATTGTATGTATGTTATTCGATATGTCTATCCGAGGTCCCTGTTTGTTTGTTTTTAGATTTGTGTATGGAAGACCCTTTGGAGGTTTTCAGAAGTCAACATACCTCAGATTGCAATACGATTGCTTGGTTATCTTGAACTCTTTTTAACCGGCTTGGTAACTTTGGATTCTTGGAAAGAAGTTGCGAAGTATGTTGAGCAATGACCATGTATTTTTGTGTCAAAGGCGAAAAAGAAACATAACATGCGGCAGGCTATATGAAATGCAAACACATGGGTGGAGGCTCGAAAGGGCGTGACTTTCTAGGTTCGTGCAGTTCCATTTCCAAAATATTGCCTAGTAGCTTGAGACACATTTCCAGTTTAGTCATGGAAAAACAAACTTGAACAAGTTTCTTTAATAAAACAATGTTTGTTTCAGAGGGGTGCTACACCAAACCTATGGGACCTATGGGGTTAAGAGACCCATCGAGATACGACATTGGGGAAAAGATATGGTGGAGCACACACAGTTCAGTGAGTGGTGCACAAGGATGGATAAAGCTGTTGGAGAGTCTTCAAGGAAGAAGGCATAGGCTTAAGGTACTGGCACCTGGGCATCCAAAGACATGCTTTAATCTCATTCTGTCTTTATGCTGTTAAAGTTTTAGTTTTTTTATAGGATGATAGAACATATTCAAATTTATTCCTATCGTGGTGGTGTTTCTATGTGGCATTTCTATACATTTATTTTTTAAAAATTTTGAAAATCTGCATTAACAATTAAAAATTGCAAACAAATTTCCTAATACAATAGTGGATATGCTAGATTTATACATATCTTGTCGGTGTTGTTCCTCTTATTAACTAATCAAAACCTCTAGGAATGATCTAGTTTTTATGGTGTTCCTTGCCATTAAGGTTTGGAATTGGTTAGCTTAGGGAAAGTCATTTTTTTTTTAGCTTTTTACCTTTAATTCTCAAAATCTATGCTACCGGATCATGTTCAGATAAACTATGATTGACATCTATTCGAGGGTTACGGTGATGAAACAAAAGTAATTTGTTTCAAATGAAAAATTTGAGGTAATTTTGGTTGCCTTGTTTTATCTTTCTGGGTTTTAGTTTTTCAAATAAAATTTGGGTTTTTTCTTCGTTGATTGTAAGATGGTTATTGGTATAATTGTTTATTGGTTTTCTACTGAGCCTCGTTCTTTAAGGAAATTGAGGTGGTAGGGCTGATTTGTGTTAAGGCAAGTGTTAGAGAAAAAGTCTGAAATAATAAAGAAAAAAAAAAAAAGGGGTAATATTTTTTTTTGTATTCTTTACTTACTTCAGTAATGGTAGGGCTGATTTGTTGGTGTTGCATGATAATCTTATAGGCTGTGATTCTTTAGTCTTGGGACTTGTTGGTTTTAACTTGCTTATGTTATTTTGCTTAATTTGTTTTGAGAAAGAAATTATATGTATGGTGCTTAACATTCCAGAACATGTTATCATTTTTGTTTTTTTTTTTCAAGTCATTTCAAGTCTTTGCTTCCAACCCTGAACTTTTTAAGCATGTGGCTCATCTTGAGACCGACATATATGAGTACGTTCACATGTTGTCGAAAGTTGAGTTTCTTTGGCTGGTCTTTGCTTGTGCCTATTTGCTTAAAACCCCGAACTTTATTTGATCGTCAATTTAGACCTGCTTGATGAGATTGTTTCTAAGATTTAACATTGAGTGAACCTTTTATTGATGTTAGCTGCAGGCTCGTAGGATAGGTTTAGACTATATGGATGTGTAGGGTTTAAAGAGGCTTAACAAGAACAAAAAATTGGTCTAGAAGCTTGCTAAGAAAAGCATGATATTTAAACAAAAATTGGTACATAAGACTATTTCCTTATTTACCGGGTACATTAGATTAAAAGGAAAAAATTGGTCTAGAAGCTTGCTAACAAAATTCCTTGTCTTGTCGGACCCTGGTCTCAATAAGGCACGCAAGTGTATTTCTTTTAAGCACACATCTCTCTTTCCTCGTATTTTTGCCTAACTTGCAAATTGCCATGTATAGGGAAATTCCCAACTCATCGGGAGTCTCGGAGTCAAAGGTTAATGAAACCTAGGCCATGGTCAAGTTTCAATTAAAGAAGGTACTCTGCATGGGTGTTGCAAGTAGGGAACCTCGAATGGAGGAGAAACAAATCTTCGAATGTGCAACCGAGTGTTAACTCCCTCGTATCATTATTGAAAAGGATTGGCAATACATAAGTTCATTTCCACCATACTTGATATTGCTATGCTTTGACTTAAAAGTTCAATCTCGGGAAGAGAAATGTGCATCTTGTTTGAACCGAATCATTCCTAATAGTCCATAGCTACTATGTTTTTATGTGCTCTGTCCCTCACATGGTTTTAAAGTTGGTTTTCATGACTTGTTTGACTTTGTTTGTTTTACATGCCCTTAAAATTGATCCTAGTGATGAAATTGTACTTCAATTGGGAGTTTGTGTTATGTCTACTGATTGTATGTATCTAGTTAGTGGTTTAAAGCTTAAAAGTAAGTTTGGGCATCTAAATTATCTTTGGAATATTCTCAACAACGAATTGATGCAGAACCTTGCTTCTCAATTGAGTGAGTTAGTTATCATCGATGATATAGATGGTGAAGTCTGGCAGGTGAAATTCTAAACCGTATGATATCTTTGAACTTTTTAGTTAGGTTTCTAAAAGAAGTGCTAAAAATGTAAGACTTGTTGCAGTGCTACTAATGGTAAGGAAGGTGGTGGTGGGCATCAAGTGACTTCCTAACCCATGGAAGGAAAGACCCCCCAAGTGGAGGCAACAAAGTCAAACAAATTTCCAAAAGAAATGCAGTGCAAATGTATCGGCTGATTGGCGGTATGGTGGTACTCCAAAATGTAAGTTCCCTTTCTTCACTTATGTACAACTTGATGTCTGCCGGTCTTTTCATGGAAGATTGGACATGGTCTCGGCATAATTTTATCCTTCATAGTGTAACTTTTTCTCTATTATTTTCTTTCTTCTACGGTGCCAATATCTAGAGGGGGATTAGTGCCTTTGACCGGTGAAGGTGATTCCTTGTGCCATTCTGCCGGATAGATATTACGAGTGTAAAACGTAAATGACAACAAATGGCAAGAATGAAATTACAGTGGTGACTTGTGTTGATGGTTTATAGTCGCTGTACTCGGGAAATGTAAGTTCTCCTTCTTCACTTCTTATTTCTTTAATTGTAGCTTAAGTGTCTAGCTACATATTTTTCTTTATTATTCATAACTTCTTACTGTTACAGTCCTTTTATCTTATTTGGGTCTGTCTAGCTACGAAACCTTAGGTTATATGTGCCTTTCATTGTTGCAAGTTTTGTTGATTCTTTTTATTCTTTTCTTGTGAAGATCCCTCAATGTAAAGAGCTGCAGCTGGAATAAGCTGCTGATAGGATGACAAGTTCAAAGCGGTGGATGGTTTGTAGATTGAGAATGTATGAATTGCATATAGAAAAAGAACAGTTGTTTCGGGTTTAATTGTATTGCAAGCAGAAGCTGGAAGTTCGAGTCCATGCGGTTACTTGTGTTTTAGGCTGTCAAATGGAAGCCTAGGTCCATGAAAATGATCTGGGCTACCCATTTTTTTTAATTAATGAAAAAATTGTCACGGTTATAAGCTGTGACACAAATTGTGAAGAAAAATAACACGCGTCATCATAGGCGTGACAAAGGGCGACACGTGTCCTATGAGTAATCTTTATTACAAATTCATGGCAACACTAATATGTGTTACTTTAACCGTGACAAAAAAGGACACGTGTCGCCGAAAGCAATCGTTGCAAGGATTGATAATTGATTATAACGTTGATGTAAATGTGACTCTTTAAGACACGTGTCATACTCTGAATTGTGGTTAATAGAGAGTAATGATTAAAACCGTTAAGATAAATGTGACAAAAATGACACGTGTCGCTATCATAAAATTAGGTCAATTGTGGATATTAATTATTGTAACGCTTTTTATATGTGACTGTTTCTTCCTTTTGTCACAGATAAAATCGTTACAAAATACCATTACAATTATTAATAATGACCTATTTAGTATGCGGTTATAACATTACAAATTCAATAAGTAACAGGTATAGCACTGTGACAAAATCACAGGAATGGTGTACACTACACCAAAACCGGGATTTTCTCCTGATGTAGGTTGTCTGATTAATTTTTAGTCTTTGATATACATTTATAGTTCTAGTTAACAAATATAAGCATGTGGAAATATTTTAGAATCGTGATAATATTTAAGAAAGGAAATCATTAACTATAATAATTGTTGAGGATGTTTTGTATACCAACATTTATAATCCAAATTGATACTTCCACCCAATAATTTTTCTCAACCAAAAACCATCCCAATTTTACAACTCTTACGGATTTCTCTAGTCACAAACATAACAACAATTAGACAAATGTAACACATGCATTATATTTCTAATTAATCAAAATATATTTTCTTTTCCTTAATATTAATAAAACAAATAAGACAACTACAAGACCAAGTCAAAGATCATGACTTAGTGAAAAATTAGACTATTGACAAATACAAGGCCATTTCTCTCTGGCACGGTTTAGAGACAAAGGAAAGTCTTTATCTTCCTCCTCAAATACATTCTCATTCCGCCATTTACACTTTGAGGTGTAAAAATTGCGGGTCAAAAGTTAAATTGTCAAAAAAAATTATGAGCTCGTTTCGTACAAACCCTAAACATATTTCAACATTTCGAACTCGAGTTCTTTTTTCTCTAAGAACAAAGTACCAGCCGCCATTAACAAGTGCAAAACCAAAGAACTCAAATTTCATCTTCAATTCTTGGACCTAAGACCTCAAATTTCTTCTCCACTTCCTGAAATTGAAGATAATGTTGATTTCGATATGCCCTAGGTATTCATATGGATGAATTTAACTCAAATTCATCATGATGCCGAAAAAGAAGATAAGATTGGGTTCTCTTAGTCTTCAATGAGGTATGTGATTCGGAATGAATTGGTTCTTAGATCACTTGCATGAATTGATTTTTTACCACGATGTGATTGCTAATTTGATTTTACTCTCGATTTGATTATCTGTAAGGGTTTCCAAAGTGGAAAAAAATTGGGATTTTCTTTATTTGACTAGATTAACTCATGGTTCTCTATGGTCATGGTTAGCGCGAGGTTAAAATTTTTAATTTATTTGTGGAGCATGCTTATATCTTTGGATTTCTTGAACTGGTCTTGAATCATTTGATAAATTAATAGATAGTAAAACAATATTTTCAAAAAATCTTGGTCTAAAGGATGTGTCAGGAAAACAATTGTATTCTTGGTAGGAAATTTCTATATTTCATCTATTGATAAAGTTGCACGAGCAAGCTCAAAAGCTTGAAGGGAAGGAAGATATGTGTACATATTATAATTGAGACACCTTTTGGATTGTGGATGTCTCACTATGAGTTCCATCCTTTTTTTCATGTTTCATATGTAGATATTGCATGAACTTATTTTAGCATAAACACTTGCATCTCTTGGTTTAAAGGATATTCATTAAAGAGTGCAAAATTGGCCAATCACAATGGGTGAAACAACTTAATTACTTAGCTATAATTGTTTCTTTTGTAAAGTTATATAGTGGGGTGTCCTCATGAAAATTGTATTTGCCATATCCCTGTTTCAACGAAGCGAATGCACAAATCATTTACGGTTTTGCATTCGGCGAATGTCAATTTAGAACGCTGTTTGTGAAGATCCCAGAATGCACAAATGATGATTCATATTCTTAAAAAATTTGATGAGATTGAATTTCAGTTTACATATTCCAAATGTTTAGCATTAAGCTCATTCCTATTTGTCCTCGAATAATATTTCTAGTTTTTTTTTTGTGTGTGTGTGTTTTTGCTTTTTTTGTATGGAGATTTAGCCTGAGTATACATCTTTCTCTTGCAATATGCTTGTTTCGATCAATATTCTCAAATTCATTTTTGGTTCATCAGGCAAATCAAGGATATTGTTAAAGGCATTAAGAAGCGGCTTAAAAGTAATAATCCGAAAGTCAAAGTTCTTGCTCTTACGGTATGCATCTTAATCATTGTTGATAGTGAGTGTCTTGATCGTGTTATAACCTTTACCACGGTAATGGCCGCTTGTGATGTTACAATGGTCGTTTCCAAACATCGTGATACCTACCTAAGCAATATTTGTTGCATCAAGGCCTCAGTTACCACCGATACAATCTATCTCTATAGAGTTCAAAAGGTCTTCAGCATTAGTAGCATTCCAGCCAAACTAATTTCAAATGAAGGACCTGATTGGGTTTATGTTTTCCTATATCAGCAGGATGCGTTAAAAACTGCAGAAATTTCAACGCATATGCATATTGTGGACAAAGAAATTCATCTTGTGTTGGTGGCTGGGAACAGAGAAGGTATGGATTTATATAATTTTTGTCAATTTAATATTTGGAACAACCTTTGAGTTTAGTGTAATTATTGTAAATTACTGTTTGTTCCATGCTTTGTCCCAGATAACGAGGGTGTCTCGAGATAAGTTAGACTCCGTACTAGAGACATGGAAAGAAGTTATCGATGTAGTGCAAGGCGCAAATATCCACAAATGTCACTGAAACTTAATCATTTATTTTCCAAATTATGACTATGTCAATTACAAGATGAACTAGTTGTAGATTGCATCCTGGCGGTCAGATGGAAGGCCACAAAGGAACGGATGGAGTCATATATCCTAGTGCGGTTGAAAAACTAAAGCTATTTCTTGTGCTTATAACTCTGTCTTTTTAGTAGTTAGGGGTGTGAATGGTCTTAAGCTCTCAATTCCTACTATTGAAACAAAACTGAAATTTGTTTTACTTTTTACATTTAATGTGATATATGGAATTTCAGGTGGTGATAGTTAAGATTTTGAAATTCTCGAGATGATGGTTACAACATTAGCCTTGACGGTCGAGCACATGTTTACAGGTGCGGTGGAACCGCTAGGTGATGGATCCGAGCAAACAAGGATATGAGATTGGTGTTAGTGAGTTTGCGGTTTGGAAGTGAAAGCAATTCACCGAAAAGTGTTAGTCTTGAGATATTGTGGCTATGACCAGTTCTAGAGCTGAGTTAGGTGTTGGTGGTATGCGGGGATGAAAGGCTTGAGTGTCTTTCTTTGGAGAAGTTGGTGCTGTATTGGAGATAATGTGACAGTGAGTCATGGAAGTAATAGAGAAGCTCGGTGATGCAATAAGTAGAGGATATTGATGTTAAGAATGGTATTGGTGCGATTGTGTAGTTTGAGCCGAAAAGAAAGTCATGTGACAAAATTGATTTAGGCAATGGTGGATCTCAATTGTTGGCTATGGCTGTTGTTTGTATATGTCAATAGCTAAGATGTTTTGGAGGAAAATGGGGTCCTGATAAGAGTTTATAGGGCATTGGTGGTGATTTAATAGAGGTCGTTGTGGTGGTTTATGCCGAACTTGAGAACAAGCTGGTGTCTGCCCGGTGAAGGGTTGAAGAGGAATGCCTAGGATATGTGATGATGAAGGGCAATCATGGTACTACGGTTGAGGCGGGTGCAAAATGGCTCGAGCCTTAGCAATTAGACAAGTCGGCTTAGCTGACTCGACTTAGTTCGACCTGACCTGGCTGTGTTAACTCATTGGTCTGACTTGACCAATCGACCTTGACTAGTTGACCAACTTTGACCAGTAACCGAATCTACCTTACCGGTCGTCGAGTTGTTGTAATTGACAGTTTGAGTTACTTGTTGAAAGTATTGTGTACATTTCCTACAAATTTTGTTCATTTTGCGTGGATTTCCTCTAAATATCATCCATTTTGTCAACATTTTGTGCAACGTCCATTTAGTGTAAATTTTATTAGAAATTTTGAACAAATATCTTTTAAATTTCGTGGAAATTTGGTATATTGCGTCAGTGTATTCACATTCTTTACTAGTCGGAGTTCGAAGTTGTTATTTTACAAAATCGTCATCTTAGGTAAAATTTCGTTCCAGGAGTAAAATAGTCATTTAATGAAATTTTCATTCTTTACTGATAAATATCAGGCCTAATTATATATAGTAATCTTTGAACCTGGGATATTCAAAACTGATAAAAATCATCTCTAGTTTATCTAAATGAGAAATTCAGGTCTAACTCGAGTAATCTTTGAAGCTGCGATGTTCGAAACTGATGTATTTCTTCTCCAGTTCATCCAAATGAGAAACTCGGGTCTAACTCTAGTAATCTTTGAACCTGCGATGTTCAAAATGATATATTTTGATCCAGTTCATCCGAATGAGAAACTTCAGGTCTAATTATAGTAATCTTTGAATTTGTGATGTTCAAAAGCGATAAATATCGTCTCGGTTCATTCAATATTGTGTGGTATCCTATTCTTGACGATGTTTGTTTCACTGGACCATTGCCGGTGGGTCATGATCAACTTAGACTTAGGTTACGGTATAACTTTAATAGAACTAGTTAGACAATGCACACTAGCAAATACTTATGCGATCAAAACTTAGACTTAAGTTCTAATTATTCGATAGTTTTGTGCAAGGATTTCTTAACTTTCCTGGATATTTGACTTTTTAAACAAAATTTCCAGTATTTGCATGCTCAAATGTCGAACTTGTAGTGCAATGGTAGAACATCTGACCTCCCGTCAGAAGATGTTTGTTCGAATCACGCCAGGTTTCAATCTCAGAGCCTGGTATGCATACATATATGCATAAATAGGATTTGTTTAAGGTTTCGTAGAATATCTCGAAGAAATCTTACCTGTAAATGGATGAATTCGTCGTTCTTCCTAGAATTTATGACTTATAGTAGTCAACTCGCGACCAGGTTTCGATCTCGGATCTGAAGTATGCATACAATATGCGAAATAGGGTTTTTTAAGGTTTCGTTGAATATCTCGAAAAGGAATCTTACCCGTAAATGGATGATTCGTCGTTCTTACCGAATTTCTAACTTATAGTAGTCAACTCGCGGCCAGGTTTCGATCTCGGATCCTGGTACGCATACAATATGCAGAAATAGGGTTTATTTTAAGGTTTCGTTGAATATATCGAAGCAATCTTACCTGTAAATGGATGAATTCGTCGTTCTTACCGAATTTCTAACTTATAGTAGTCAACTCGCGGCCAGGTTTCGATCTCGGATCCTGGTACGCATACAATATGAATAAATAGGGTTTTTTAAGGTTTCGTAGAATATCTCGAAGGAATCTTGCCCGTAAATGGATGGATTACCGTCGTTCTTACCGGGCTCGACTTAGAGTAGTCAACTCGCGGCCGGGTTTCGATCTCGGATCCCGTACGCATACTGATATGCGAGAAATAGGGTTTTTTAAGGTTTCGTAGAATAGCTCGAAGGAATCTTTACCGTAAATGGATCGATTCAGTCTTTCTCACCGAATTTCCGACTTAGAGTAGTCAACTTGCGCGGGTTTCGATCTCGGATCTCGGCACGCATACAATATGCGAAATAGGGTTTTTGTAAGGTTTCGTAGAATATCTTGAAGGAATCTTGTAAATGGATGGATTCGTCATTCTTACCAAGTTTCGACTTAGAGTAGTCAACTCGCGGCCGGTTTCGATCTCGGATCCATTCTGCATACAATATGCAAAAATAGGGTTTTTTAAGGTTTCGTAGAATATCTCGAAGAATCTTACTGTAAATGGATGGATTAAGTGTTCTTACCCAATTTCGACTTAGAGTAGTCAGCTCGCGGCCCAGGTTTCGATCTCGGATCTGGTACGCATACAATATACATAAATAGGGTTTTTTAAGGTTTCGTAGAATATCTTGAAGGAATCTTTTTGTAAATGGATGGATTCGTCATTCTTACCAAGTTTCGACTTAGAGTAGTCAACTCGCGGCGAGGTTTCGATCTCGGATCTGGTACACATACAATATTCATAAATAGGGTTTTTTTAAGGTTTTGTAGAATATCTCGAAGGAATCTTACCTGTAAATGGATGGATTCGTCGTTCTTACCGAATTTCTGACTTAGAGTAGTCAACTCGTGGCTAGGTTTCGATCTCGGATCCTGGTACGCGTATAATATGCAGAAATAGGGTATTTTTTTAAGGTTTCGTAGAATATCTCGAAGGAATCTTACCTGTAAATAGATGAATTCGTTGTTCTTATCGAATTTCTGACTTAGAGTAGTCAACTCGCGACCAGGTTTCGATCTCGGATCCTGGTACGCATACAATATGCATAAATAGGATTTTTTTTAAGGTTTCGTAGAATATATCGAAGGAATCTTACCTATAAATAGATGAATTCATCGTTCTTACCGAATTTCTGACTTAGAGTAGTCAACTCGCGGCCAGGTTTCGATCTCGGATCCTGGTACGCATACAATATGCAGAAATAGGGTTTTTTAAGGTTTCGTAGAATATTTGAAGGAATCTTACACGTAAATGGAGCGATTAGTCGTTCTCCATAAATTTCGACTTAGAGTAGTCAACTCACGGAGGTTTCGATCTCGGATCACATTACGCATACAATATGCAAAAATAGGGTTTTTAAGGTTTCGTAGAATATCTCGAAGGAATCTTACTGTAAATGGATGGATTAAATCGTTCTTAGGAATTTCGACTTAGAGTACTCAACTCGCGGCCGAGGTTTCGATCTCGGATCCCTGTACGCATACAATATACATAAATAGGGTTTTTTTAAGGTTTCGTAGAATATCTTGAAGGAATCTACCTATAAATGGATGGATTCGTCATTCTTACCAAGTTTCGACTTAGAGTAGTCAACTCGCGGCGAGTTTCGATCTCGGATCCTGGTACACATACAATATTCATAAATAGGGTTTTTAAGGTTTTGTAGAATATCTCGAAGGAATCTTACCTGTAAATGGATGGATTCGTCGTTCTTACCGAATTTCTGACTTAGAGTAGTCAACTCGTGGCTAGGTTTCGATCTCGGATCTGAGTACGCGTATAATATGCGAAATATGGTATTTTTTAAGGTTTCGTAGAATATCTCGAAGGAATCTTTGTAAATAGATGAATTCGTTGTTCTTATCGAATTTCTGACTTAGAGTAGTCAACTCGCGGCCAGGTTTCGATCTCGGATCTGGTACGCATACAATATGCAGAAATAGGATTTTTTTAAGGTTTCGTAGAATATATCGAAGGAATCTTACCTATAAACGAGATGAATTCATCGTTTAACCCCGAATTTACGACTTAGAGTAGTCAACTCGCGGCGGGTTTCGATCTCGGATCTGAGTACGCATACAATATGCAGAAATAGGGTTTTTTTAAGGTTTCGTAGAATATTTCGAAGGAATCTTACCTGTAAATGGAGCGATTCGTCGTTCTCACCGAATTTCTGACTTAGAGTAGTCAACTCGCGTCCAGGTTTCGATCTCGGATCCTGGTACACATACAATATGCAGAAATAGGGTTTTTTAAGGTTTCGTAGAATATCTTGAAGGAATCTTTTGTAAATGGATGGATTTGTCATTCTTACCAAGTTTCGACTTAGAGTAGTCGGCTTCGCGGTCGGGTTTCGATCTCGGATCTGTTACGCATACAATATGCGAAATAGGGTTTTTAAGGTTTCGTAGAATATCTTGAAGGAATCTTACACGTAAATGGATGGATTCGTCATTCTTACCAAGTTTCGACTTAGAGTAGTCAACTCGCGGCCAGGTTTCGATCTCGGATCATTATACGCATACAATATATGCGAAATAGGGTTTTTAAGGTTTCGTAGAATATCTCGAAGGAATCTTACACGTAAATGGATGGATTCGTCATTGTTACCAAGTTTACGACTTAGAGTAGTCAACTGCGGCCGGGTTTCGATCTCGGATCTGAGTACGCATACAATATGCGAAAGAGTTTTTTTAAGGTTTCGTATAATATCTCGAAGAAATCTTACCCGTAAATGGATGGATTCGTCGTTCTTACCAAGTTTCGACTTAGAGTAGTCAACTCGCAGCCGAGTTTCGATCTCGGAGCTTGGTTTGTATGCGATATGCAAAAATAGGGTTTGTTTAAGGTTTCGTTTTGTAAATGGATGGATTCGTCGTTCTTACCAAGTTTCTAACTTAAAGTAGTCAAATCGCGGTCGGGTTTCGATCACGGAGCCTGGTTTGCATACAATATGCGAAATAGGGTTTCTTTAAGGTTTCGTAGAATATTAGAAGGAATCTTACATAAATGGATGGATTCGTCGTTCTTACGAAGTTTCGACTTAGAGTAGTCAACTCGCGGCGAGGTTTCTATCTCGGAGCGTGGTTTGCATACAATATGCGAAATAGGGTTTGTTTAAGGTTTCGTATAATATTGCAGAAGGAATCTTACACGAAAATGGATGGATTCATCGTTCTTACCAACTTTCGACTTATAGTAGTCAACTGCGGCGGGTTTCAATCTCGAATCGACAATTAGCTTCATATTTATCGATTTGGATGATATATCATGCTAAGTTTGAAGTCAGAACCCTCTAAGAGCTTATTGGTTCATAGTTTGTAAGTCGTTATACCGAATTTGAAGTTCGAATGGACACTGAACTTCATATTCATCGATTTCGATGATGTATCATGCTAAGTTTGAAGTCAGGACCCTCTCAGAGCTTCGTGGCTCAAAGATAGTATGCCATTACCTTGAATTTGAAGTTCGAATTGATATCCGACTTCATATTTATCGATTTTGATGATGTATCATGCTAAGTTTGAAGTTAGAACCCTCTGAGCTTTATGGTTCATAGATTGTATGCCATTATGCGATAAATTCATCTTGATTCTTGAATGAGAAACTTCAGGTCTAACTCTAGTAATCTTTGAACATGGGATGTACAAAAGCGATAAATTTCATCTTGAGTTCTCAGAATGAGAAACTCGGGTTTAACTCTAGTAATCTTTGAATACGGGATGTTCAAAGCGATAAATTTCATCTTGATTCGTCAAATGAGAAACTCATGTCTAACTCATTTAATCTTTGAACACAGGATGTTCCAAACTTATAAATTTCATCTTGGTTCATCTGAATGAGAAACTCAAGGTCTAACTCTAGTAATCTTTGAACTGGGATGTTCAAAGCTGCCATTAAATTTCATCTTGGTTCCTCGAATGAGAAACTCAGGTCTAACTAATTTAATCTTTGAACTTTGGGATGTTCAAAAGCGATAAATTTCATCTTGATTCATCCGAATGAGAAACTCTGGTCTAACTCTAGTAATCTTTGAAAATGGGATGTTCAAAACTGATAAATTTCATCTTCATTTCCTCCGAATGAGAAACTCTGGTTTAACTCTAGTAATCTTTGAACCAGGGATGTTCAAAACTGATAAATTTCATCTTCAGTTCATCCAAATGATGTTAAAATCAGGTCTATCTTTACTAATCTACTTAACTTTTCGACATCTCAGCTAATCGAAACTCTTCGGCACCAAGATCTTTACTGAGCATGAAAATAACACATGCTTCTCACACACTTCCCTTAATCCATATGAGAACCCCAAACCAAATACCAGCCGTTCAGATTTTTACACGATCCGCATGATAAACTTTAGATTAATGTGAACCGTCGAATGCTTCTATCAAAACCCAAAACTCATCTTCTCTCGCTTCATTCTCCCCTTTCTATCTTATCTCTTTCTCAATTTCTCTGGTCTCTCTCCAGCGGAAAAAATAAACCCTAAGTTACCATCAACACAGCCGCGGTCACCTTCACTCAATCACTCGCTACCACCACTGTAATCCCTCATCCCTGAACTAAAAATCTTTGTGTTTCTTTTCCTTTTGCTTTATTTGAATTGAAAAAGATATTCCTGATGGAGAACAACTACCACATGAACTGGATGAAAGCAAAAACCAAATCCCAATCGAAATCAAGGGTTAGGGTCTTTTCTCTTTCCTTATCTCTCTTTTTGGTATTTTTTTCCTGTATTTTTTTATGGTTAATTTGAATGATGAAGTGATTGTTTTGTTTGTGTAGATGAAGAGAAAAGCAAAGGTAAAGGTAAAACGAAGAAATGGTTATAACTAAATCTGAATAATATGTATGCTCTAATGCTATTACTGATGTTACATAATGATTGATTCTCAGTAAAAAATCCCTAAATCTTTTTACCCTATTCTCATCTCAAATCTATCAATAACCATGTAGATTTGTGCTTATAGTTAGATTTTATTCATTTATCTTCATACATAAGTTTATTATTTTAAAACGACTTAAATATAGGGTTAAGACATCACGAATTTGTTTATGGAAGTTATAGGTTCTTGTGATATCATCGGGTTTTGATTTTGGTTGATTTGAACTTGGTTATGAATGATCTAGTTTTTATGGTGTTCCTTGCCATTAAGGTGTGGAGTTGAATCCAATCTTCACTATGAATCTGAACATTACATGTTTTTACTAATTCATAGAATTATATTAGTTTCATGATTCAGTAGTTACTTACCAAATTGGTATTACTAGTGATGTTAGATGATTTATGATGCAATAATTTGATTCTTAGATTTGTTGCTGGCTTGGATAAAAATTATCTTAGAATTTCTTTAGATTTACTGGGAATTTGTGTTTCAATCTTAATGGTATTCTATTTCTAGTTGTTTACTTGATTATAATGAAGTTGGTCGGACTATTGTTCGATTCTCTATTTACATTGACAGAGTATGAGTATTAAAAAAGAAAAACGGGTTTTTGACAGCTAAATTTGTACTTCATATATATAGTTCATTCCTTGTTATACCCAATCTTGTGGTTATTTTGTTCACTTGTCCAAGGACTTTGTATGTATGTTATTCGATATGTCTATCCGAGGTCCCTGTTTGTTTGTTTTTAGATTTGTGTATGGAAGACCCTTTGGAGGTTTCGAAGTCAACATACCTAAGATTGCAATCATTAGCTTGGTTATCTTGAACTCTTTTTAAGCTATGAGGTAACTTTGGCTTCTTGGAAAGAGAAGTTGCGAAGTATGTTGGAGCAGCAGCCATGTATTTTGTGTCAAAAAAACTGAAAAAGAAACATAACATCACTGACGACCTATATGAAATGCAAACACATGGGTGGAGGCTCTGAAAGGGGTTAATCTCCATTTCCACACAACGTAAGCCCATGTCAACAGCCAAATGCAGACCATCTCTGATTGTTCTAGAAAATGTGCTTGCCATAACAGGCAACAAAGACTCCAGATTAATGATTCCACCAATTTCTGCAAAACCATACCCATTAGAAGAACCATCGGTATTTAATTTAAAGAAACCAATTATAAGACTCTACCAAGGAACAAAAATATCTTCCTTGGGGCCTTTATTTCCATAACCACTTTTGAGTTAACATCGTAGAATTCCTTAGCATCTTTTATATCTTTATCCAAAATCCAGAGCCCATTAAATTTCTTCTTCTCATGATAAATTTAATTTCATGAATCCAAATACCACACAATATGAAGGGACAGAGATCCTGTCAGTTTAGGATACCAATAATACCATCATAAGAAACAAGCTTCTTGAAAAAACTAGGTGAGAGCTGGTCTAAATCAAACCGAACCCCTGTCCATTCCATAATCTTCTTCTAAGTTAGCATAACAACCAAAAAACATATGCATACAAGTTTCTATATGCATAAATTCCTTGACTGTAAAGAGACTCATTAACATGAAGTTTTTTGTGACAAAATTGCAACCAAAATAATTTGTATTTGAATGGACACTTAAGTGTCCAAAGGAATTTCTAGTCCTTGCTGATAGTCTCTTTTATAATACTCTTCCTGTGTATATACCTATAAGCATCTCTGACCGTGATAATACAAGATTTAATACCAGAAAAAAATAAACATATCACTATTGTCGGCCACATTATTAACAGGAATGAACTTAATGGACTCAACAATGCTAAGATTCACACTACTTTCCAATTTAGTAGTATCTCAATTCATGGAAGAATGTAAAAACTAACTGGCTCTCTAGGGAGGTCGGTAAAGTCATTTTCGGATAAATAAGCTATGGAAGAATCACCAATCCAGTGATCCCTCCATAAATCAACCCGCGTCCCATCTCCTACACTTCATCTAAGACAGTCCTTAATCGCATCTTTATCTTGCAAGATGCTTCTCCAACTAGCCGAAATACCAAAACTTGGTTTAGTGTCCTAGAAACCTCTAAGTTTATGATACCTGGCTCTTAACAATCTAGACATAGTACTATTAGGCTACACAGAAATCTTCCAAACCATCTTAGAAAGAATGGATAAATTGTTAAACTCCGGATCCATAATTAATGCTTACACCACTTAAATTTTTAGGTGTACAAACAATTTACCACTTAAAATTATGGATTTTCCTATTATCCTTGTCCCCCCACCCCCTCAGAAAAATTTATCCCGAATTTATTAAGTTTATTTAACAGAGTTTTTAGGAAGTTTGATGACATACATAACATGATAAGAAATGGGGTCAATACAGGCACTTAACATAGTATTTCTACCATCCATATTGAGATTCTTATATTTATATCCTTGGAGCCTATTGAACATTTCATCAACAATATCAACACAAGTCTTCTCACTAATCCTACCGCATTGTAATAGGATATCTAAATACTTACATGGATTAGTATTTACTTGAACAGTATTTACTTGAACCTTGCGAACATTGGCCATACCTCAGGAGAAGCTCCTACCAAGATTAGCATAGAGAAGCAGCGTGGACTTGTTGTCATTAATTCTTTGTCCTATGTGAGAGCAATATTTGTCCAATAACGCTTTAAGATTTAAGGCATTCTTGTAAGATGATTTCAGGAACACAATGTTGTCATAGTAATCCTGGGTTCTCCCTTAGCTAATAAATAAATATGGCATGTTTATTCACATCCGTGCTGTATGAACATCCTTCACAACCATCCTTTATGAACAACTGCTGAGATGTCACTCAATGGACATAAAACAAAAATGAAAAATTCAAACCTTTAATTTTGTTAAATTGGTTTCTCTATCATTCTTGGGAGTATAAATTGTAAACCTTAGATAACCCTTTCAAATCATGTTTACTATGAAATCAATAGTCAAAGTTATAATTATTGTACTTAGAATTTAATGTGGGAATCAAACTGAAAAAGAGGGGGTCTAACAACCACACCCAACAATTCGATTAACAATCTGTGTGGACAAACTCCAATATACTTTTTAGAGAATCAACTAGACAGTCAGAATCAATCTAGATAAAAAGTATATCAAAGAGTTTATATCTCAATCTCTCGATTTGATCTTTACTCAAGCAAATAGAAATCTGCGAGTCTTTATCAAAGAGAGATATTTCCACTCTGTCATCTCAATTTTCTATGACCAATAAATCTTCTAACATCCTAATAAATATCTACTAAATTGTGAATGATGTTTCCTTAAAGGTGAACCTCCCTGCTGATTCCAAGTTACTATCATATCTCAAAATTCAAACAAATTCTAAAGTTGTCACTGTTCTTCTAACATACCAAAAAAAAACTGTACATCAAAAATTTGCAGTAGATCGATGCTACCACCAGTCCAAACATAAATCTTAAATCTGTCGTAACACAAAGAAAAGGTAAAAAATTATCCTCGTAGTTCGATGCAATATGAATCTAGCATTGAAGTTGACGTCTCCTAAATTCCCAAATCCAAATGAATCCTAACAACAACAACTTAAATCTGTGACACAAGAAGAAAAATAACCCTCTTTTAAACAAAATACAGAAAACCCTAAGTATCAAACTACCAAAATACACAAAAAAAAAATACATCATTAATCGATTTAAAAAAAAAGACACAAAACCCTAACTATCAATCTATCAAACCCTAACAGAAAAAGCATCATCAATCGATTTAAACTAAGAAATACCAAACCCTAATCCGCATACATACCTAAGTTCCTATGGTTTCAATGGCGGGAGATATTCAATGGAGGCAGAGTTTTTCTTCTTCAGATCTGTCTGAGAGAGTGAGAGAGGACGAGTGGTGGTAATTAACTGAGAGATTTTTTTCCAAGGATAAAACGATTCTGCACACGCGAAATTTGCATGATCTGGAAGGAAAAAAAGTGTTTGCAGGTGTTTTCTGCCACACGCATAAGTGGCATGCGTGAAAAAAAAAGAGAGACAACAGTTGCGAAATTAGCATCAGCGTCGGGCTGTTGCGAATATTTAGCAACAGTTCGCAACGAAAAATTCGCCGCAACTACTATTCCGGTACGAATTTGAGTCGCTAAAACCCATATTTGGTTTTTTTTTTTTTTTTTTTGAAGCATGTAAACCCATATTTGGTGTAGTTGGACATAGGTATCCCAATGGGGTGCGGCTTCATCTTGACACAGTTGAACATCGTAGTGGGTCAATCTCCATTTCCACACAACGTAAGCCCATGTCAACAGCCAAATGCAGACCATCTTTGATTGTTCTAGAAAATGTGCTTGCCATAACAGGCAACAAAGACTCCAGATTAATGATTCCACCAATTTTTGCAAAACCATAACCATTAGAAGAACCATCAATATTTAATTTAAAGAAACCAATTATAAGATTCTACCAAGCAACAAAAATATCTTCCTTAAGGCCTTTATTTCCATAACCACTTTTGAGTTAACATCGTAGAATTCCTTAGCATCTTTTATATCTTTATCCAAAATCCAGAGCCCATTAAATTTCTTCTTCTCATGATAAATTTAATTTCATGAATCCAAATACCACACAATATGAAGGGACAGAGATCCTGTCAGTTTAGGATACCAATAATACCATCATAAGAAACAAGCTTCTTGACAAAACTAGGGGAGAGCTGGTCTAGATCAAACCGAACCCCTGTCCATTCCATAATCTTCTTCTAAGTTAGCATAACAACCAAAAAACATATGCATACAAGTTTCTATATGCATCAATTCCTTTACGGTAAAGAGACTCATTAACATGAAGTTTTTTGTGACAAAATTGCCACCAAAAGAATTTGTATTTGAATGGACACTTAAGTGTCCAAAGGAATTTCTAGTCCTTGTTGATAGTCTCTTTACTAATACTCTTCCTCTGTATATACCTATAAGCATCTCTGACCGTGATAATACAAGATTTAATACCAGAAAAAAATAAACATATCACTATTGTCGGGCACATTATTAACAGGAATGAACTTAATGGACTCAACAATGCTAAGATTCACACTACTTTCCAATTTAGTAGTATCTCAATCCATGGAAGAATGTAAAAACTAACTGGCTCTCTAGGGAGGTCGGTAAAGTCATTTTTGGATAAATAAGCTATGGAAGAATCACCAATCCAGTGATCCCTCCATAAATCAACCCGCGTCCCATCTCCTAAACTTCATCTAAGACAATCCTTAATCGCATCTTTACCTTGCAAGATGCTTCTCCAACTAGCCGAAATACCAAAACTTGGTTTAGTGTCCTAGAAACCTCTAAGTTTATGATACCTGGCTCTTAACAATCTAGACATAGTACTATTAGGCTACAGAAATCTTCCAAACCATCTTAGAAAGAATGGATAAATTGTTAAACTCCAGATCCATAATTAATGCTTACACCACTTAAATTTTTAGGTGTACAAACAATTGACCACTTAAAATTACGGATTTTCCTATTATCCTTGTCCCCCACCCCCCAGAAAAATTTCTCCCGAATTTATTAAGTTTATTTAACAGAGTTTTTAGGAAGTTTGATGACATACATAACATGATAAGAAATGGGGTCAATACAAGCACTTAACATAGTATTTCTACCATCCATATTGAGATTCTTATATTTATATCCTTGGAGCCTATTGATCATTTCATCAACAATATCAACACAAGTCTTCTCACTAATCCTACCGCATTGTAATAGGATATCTAAATACTTACATGGATTAGTATTTACTTGAACCTTGCAAGCATTGGCCATACCTCAGGAGAAGCTCCTACCAAGATTAGCAGAGAGAAGCAGTGTGGACTTGTTGTCATTAATTCTTTGTCCTATGTGAGAGCAATATTTGTCCAATAACGCTTTAAGATTTAAGGCATTCTTGTAAGATGATTTCAGGAACACAATGTTGTCATAGTAATCCTGGGTTCTCCCTTAGCTAATAAATAAATATGGCATGTTTATTCACATCCGTGCTGTATGAACATCCTTCACAACCATCCTTTATGAACAACTGCTGAGATGTCACTCAATGGACATAAAACAAAAATGAAAAATTCAAACCTTTAATTTTGTTAAATTGGTTTGTCTATCATTCTTGGGAGTATAAATTGTAAACCTTAGATAACCCTTTCAACTCATGTTTACTATGAAATCAATGGTCAAAGTTATAAATATTGTACTTAGAATTTAATGTGGGAATCAAACTGAAAAAGCGGGGCTCTAACAACCACACCCAACAATTCGATTAACAATCTGTATGGACAAACTCCCATATACTTTTTAGAGAATCAACTAGACAGTCAGAATCAATCTAGATAAAAAGTATATCAAAGAGTTTATATCTCAATCTCTCGATTTGATCTCTACTCAAGCAAATAGAAATCTGCAAGTCTTTATCAAAGAGAGATAACTTGGATGGTAACAAAGACCAATATCCAAGTGTCAATCAATTTAAATCAACAACCCAAAAGGTCGGATATTCTAATTGACTGAACAACGCACAACTTTGTGATATTTCAATTATATAAACAAATATAATGCGGAATAGAAATAACACAGACACAGAATTTTGTTAACGAGGAAATCGCAAATGCGAGAAAAACCCAAGGACCTAGTCAGATTGAACATACTGCTTGTATTAAGCCGCTAAAGACTCTAGCCTACTCCAAATTAACCCGATGCAGATTTGTAGTTGAACCCCAATCAATCACACATTGAACAAAGTACAGTTATGCTCCTACGCCTCTGATCCCAGTAGGATGCTACGTACTTGATTCCCTTAGCTGATCTCACCCACAACTAAGAGCTGCTACGACCCAAAGTTGAAGACTTTAATAAACAAATCTGTATCACACAGAAAAGTCTACAAAATAGATAAATCCGTCTCCCACGAATAAACCAATGAGTTTTGTTCCGTCTTTTGATAAATCAAGGTGAACAAGAACCAATCAATAACCCTGACTTATATTCCCGAAGAACAACCTAGTATTATTGATCACCTAACAATAATCTTAATCGACGCAGCGAGAAAAGATATTGCGAAATCACAAATGATGAGACGAAGTGTTTGTGATTTCTTTTCTATCTTGCCTATCGGAGATATAAATCTCAAGCCAATTATTTCAATTGTACAAATGCGATAAAAGCAGCAAGATCAAATCACACAACTACAAGAAATGTAGTATCGAGTGCAGCTTCACAATCCCAATGAAGTCTTTAAGTCGTTAACCTGGTTTTAGAAGAAGAAAACCAAAGGTTAAAGGAGAATCGACTCTATCTTAGCAAACTAGTATCACACATAAAGTGTGGGGATTAGGTTTCCCAGTTGCTCGAGTTCTCCCTTGTATAGTCTTTCATATTAGGGTTTGCAATCAATGTTAGCTTGGTAACAAAGCATTCAATATTCACCGTTAGATGAAAACCTGATTAGATTCAAGCTAATATTTCTCAACCGTTGGATCGAAAACTTAGTTTGTTACACACAAATGAAATGTTCAATTTTGGGTTTATGAACCATACCCAAACATTAACATTTGTTAGTTCAACAATAGTCAACCAAATGGTTAGCCATATGATAACTCTCATATCAACCATATTCTTCTTCACCATAACTAGTTCAAATGACTCAAATGAACTAGTTAAAGAGTTGTTCAATTACTTAGATCTTATGTAACTACACAAGACACAATCGAAGCAAAAACGATATGATTCACTCGAATCGGTTCATGAACTTTATAGCCACGGTTTGCAAAAGCATTCCTTAGTTTATATAAACATTAGTTCAAGAACAACCGGTTTTAGATATAACCTACTCAAGTTCGCGGATTTGGGTTCGCGGACTTAAGCTCATGGAAGGAGTACACAAACTCCAGCAGAAATTCTCGGGGTGAGAACTTCCGCCAGTTCGCGGACTTGGCTTGCGCCACTTCCATTTTTCTTGATCAACAAAGTTCGAAAACTTTGGTTCAAGGAATAAGGACTTGTACATATATGTGTTTCCACAACAATGCTTATATCCTACCAATGGTTATGTAATCTAAACTCTCATTTCAATCATTGAAACATTCTCAGAGAACGTTATATAGCCGTTATTCACAGACCATTTTTCGTCAGAGCAATTTCCAAAGTGATTGAAACATAACATGACTATCATCACTAGGTAAAGATGAATTCGGTTAAAGCGAAAGCTTAGCAATACATATTTCGAGAAATAGATAGGCGAGTTAAACTCAGCTCGAAATAGCAAATGTTTATAATGAAAGTCTATACGTCTAAACGACTTTTGTCTCAAGAATAGGAGATAGAGTAAATAGACTTTTGAGTGACAGATAAGTTCAATTCTCCACATACCTTTTAGTCGATGAAGTTCCACCGGTTCCTCGAGTATTCCTTCGTCTTGTATGATGATTGCCATGGAGTTCTTGAGCTCAACTACACTTTCTATCCTAGTCTGAGACCTTTAGCTACATAGGATAGAAATCAAGACTTACAGTTTTGATCACTAACATTGACAAACATACTTGAGATAGCAACGTATGCGAGTTCGACCGAGCAATGATCTAACACAAACTATCAGGTAAGATCATAAAAAATGTGACTAATATTGACATGTTTAAGAAGTTTTAATGGAGAAAGATCGCTTTGTGTGGTTAAATTCAAATTATTGATTTCTTATACTTAAACACACATGGTTTTCTAAAATCACTTGAATAGAAATGGTTTTGTTCTGATTTTAACCAATTATCTAATGGACGTTAAAATTATGAATTGACTTAAAATCCTTGAATTTATTTTTTAAAATACAATTTCACCCTGAACTCATCGTCGACTATTAGAAAGATTATCTCCAATCTGTCCAAGTTTAGATTAACATTAAAATCTATTTATATTTATTCAATTAGTTGGATATTTTTTTTCCTTTTTTATCTTGGATTTGATTGGTTAAAAATTATAACTAAATTTATCACATCCTCTATGAGAACCTCTAAAACTAGAGGATGTGTTATTAACTAACTCACATTGTGCTTCACATCTTTGTTGGATTTTTTTTTTTTTTTTTGACAAAAAGTATAAGGATTCGGTGTGGCTAAAATTTAGGAGATGCTCTAGCCTCTTTGACCAATGTGCAGATGACATGACATGGTTTTGGGAAGACATCCTCTTTCCAAAGGTTCACATAGAGGATGTGTACCCATCCTAATTAGCATTTTTAAAAAAATAATTAATTTTACTTTGAGCTATTCTTTTCATCTTGATTTTTCACATAGAGGATGTGTACCCATCCTAATTATATTTAACCTTCTACTTACAAATTAAATTTTACTTTGAGCTATTCTTTTCATCTTGATTTTTTTTTTCCTTTTTTCACGAGCCATTGAAAAGAATGTTAAATCAATACTTAATCAAGATAATCAATACAAGATTAATCAATACGAAAACATTAAATCAATACAAGACAAATCAATACGAGAATTTGTTTTGTTCGTATTTTGGAGTTGAGATACATGGCTTTAAGTTCAAATTCATAGAAATGTATGTCCATGAATCTTGCATTCCTTGAAATTTATATTTCTTGCATATTGTTGTATGTCCAGGCTAAAAAGCTTTGTTAAAGATTATTTGAAAAACAACAATTCGGATTAGAACATCTTAGGAAGTAACTGCAAACTAAGATACATAGTTTTAGGCTTCTTTTAAATATAGCCCACACATTTATTAATCATAACCCATTTAAAATAAGTGTGTAAGCTAACCGAACAGACCTTTATAATCATTCTACATAGCCCATAAAATTATATATATACAATTATATTATATATAGCCCAAAATAATAAGATAATCATTAGATCCCTAAATCAACATCAACAACAATAACAAGCTAATAATCTAATTAAATTTACGTAAGATATTTGACATAATTAATATTTTGAAGAATAATCAATACACTCTATCAATTTTAGTGTAATCATGATTGAGAAGGAAAAAACACCATCTTAGAGATTTTTTTGTATAGATTATGTTTATGGAGTTCTAGGAGAATGGTTATAGGAAAGAACAAAACCTTAGTGATGTTGTTGTGGAGTTTTATTTTTAAGAAAACAATTAGACTATACACCACGATCAATTTTAATGTAATTATGATTGAGAAAAATTATTTTAGAGAAAATTATAATTAGAGTTTATTTTGTTTTGGGGGAAAATAAGAATTAGGGTTTATGTATAATTGTTCAATTTGTGAGAATACTAAAAGCACAATGATAATTAATTTTAAGTATGATTAATAAAAAAAAAATTGAGGTTTATTTTGATTTTGAGTAAAAGGGAGTTTTAAGTTTAATTGTTAGTAAAATATTAAAACTTGTTTGGTTTTTCATTTTAACTTTTGGCATTTAATTTTAACTATAATTTTTTGGGTTATGCTTAATAAATGTATGGGCTACATTAAAGAGAAGCCTAGTTTTATATAGTGATATGAGTTCTTTTTTTTTTTTTTTTTTTTTTTTTTTTTATCTTAGTGTTCTTCACAACCTTGCTATAACTTGACGACAATCCCACTCACCCAGGCTTCCATTTTAGGTATCTATTCTAGGCAAGCCATTGGACAAGGGGGAATAACGGGTTTAGGACAACGCAAGCTGAACGAGTACTCTAGGCTAGCCATTATTGTAATGATAATGTCTAATAGGGGGTTAGTCAACTGGGATTAGTAGAGATATTGAAAGAATTTTTATGCAAGAGATTTTGAATGGCTCTATGTGAGTTTAAAGATTGGGGGACTCCTCGAAAAATTTTCAAGGAATTATGATAATTTATAAAGACAAAAAAAACACACATGAGTCATGCAATATATTTAATTTTTTACAAAATCAATATGTGAATAATTCAACAAAAATGTATTTAGTCATTCATGGCTATAAAAATTGTAACCATTTTGCCAATGTCATTTTTTCGGTTTTGAATCTCTATTAAACATATTCGGTTTTGGAAGATAATATTATTTCTTTCATTATTTTAGGGTTTAATTGTAGAATATTTGGTTATTGTTTTTAATTTTTTGATATATTTATAATCCTTACAGAAAAAATAAAGAGAAATGTCTCTCAAAATATCACAGATTTAGGAGAAACTTTGTTACCTTTTATGGTTAATTTTGTAACAAAAATTGAAGTCTCTCAAAACCATAAGTCATTGATTTCAAATTTCAAATATAATAATAGAGAATTTTGAAGACTTTTAGAATGTCACGATCGAATAAGAGAGATTGCTTGAGAATTTGAATAACCTCTCTATGGAAAATAAAAACAAAAGTTAATTTACATCTCAGAAGGGTTGTCATCAGGTGAAAAATTAGTCGGAACACTACACCAAATTCTGGGATCCGTAACAGAACTGAGCCGTTACTAAAACGGGTTGTAACGGCTCTTGCCTGTTGCAAAATTGGGTATTACATTTTTTCTCTGACTTTGTGGCCGTTACGAATTTGGGTTTAACGGCTTTTCATGCTGAGTGTGAGCCGTTATGAATGCGCCATGTGGTATGACTAAGTCAGTTCACGAATTTTATTTGTAACACCAGCTTGTAAATGCTTATTGGCGAGCCGTTACGAACTTTTTTAACGACAAAAAGATTCTGCCGATCAACCTTGACCTGGTCAAAATTGGTCAATATTGACCAATTTTGACCAGTCAAGCAACAAGCGATAATTTCTAACGTCGGAAATAATAGAATTCTAAATTCAATACCCTGCATACACCTTTGAATACATTCATAACAACAACAATTTCTTCAATCTAAGCAAAATAACATTCATTCAATTCATAATCATATTCATTCAATTCATCTCAGGTTCATACAACAAAAGAACTGAAATTTCTCTAAGTACCAAACTTTTTTTTTTGTTATGTATCAAATTTCTCAAGGAATACATGGAAGGTTCCAAATTTCTAAGGGAACAAATACAAACTTGAATACATGGAACTTACAAATCTTGAAGCTCCTTTGTTCTCCACTCTTTCTGATGAAATAGAGCATCATTCAAATAACAACAGCTAGTTCATGATATCCTTTGCAGGCTTTCTTTGTTGAAAGCTTGAGCATGATGTAGGCAATCCTGCAAAATACAACAGGCAGCATTATTGGGAGTCTCAGAGTCGGGGATAGACGAATGGAGGATTAAGTGTACGAGATTTTCTAACATGACCATAAAAGTATGACAGATCTGATTGTGCCATAACTTCCACAAACTCATAAATTTATGCTAGTTCTATTTAATAGAAAGCCCTTCGCTATAACTCTTTCAAGAATGACGGGTTATAGAATCTAATACTATAATATGGATAAAACTAAGTAATCAATTAAGTTTCACTAGGCCATTGGGGTATGTAAATTAATATTTTCAGAAAACAAAACTAGACTGAAAAGACTTACATACTGAACATCATTCCCTCGAGCTCACATCTGTTGCTATCACAACACGTTACCACTGATCGTTCCAGATAAACTCCGACACCATCGTAATTGCATCTCACTCCTTTTAAGGAATGAAGACACTGAGAGGTTATGGCTACACTTCTCAGTTAAGTAGCTAACCAGTATACCTGCAAGTCATGGCAAAATGAAATTAGAATATACTACACTTTTTATAGTTGTTAGGAATCATGTTGAAAAACTCTGCAATAAGAAAGCAGACAGAACAATCATATGTTACAATATATAACTTGTAGCTCATGAGTACAAATACCATGTCTTTGTTCCATACGAAATGTACATTGACTAGAAATGCTAGGTAAATGCTTGTCACTGGATGATCACTACTAGGGAACGTAAAAGTTAGTTAGCTATTAAGAAATATTAGGAGGAGATAATCATTTGTCCATCCCATAAACAGTGACTGATTTCTCGAATCAAAAAATTTCTCACATAATGGCAGCTCTTTGACTGCTATTCCATCTGAACTACCCCAAGTAAGATCAAACTTAGAATAACCACATAATACCCTACTCTAAAGACATTTTACACTAAAAGGTATTTAGTCCATTTGAAATCTAGTTAAATGATGTCTTATCGTCAGTTCACATTTGTAACAGTTAAATGGGTATTACTTTCTACAGATAAAACCATAACGACACATGTGAATAAGAGTAGTATATGTGGAGGCCAATCTTAGGCATGATATCCAAGTAGATAGAGCTATATTTCATTAATGAGACAAAGATACTTAACTAGTTAACTGCAAATAGGTAAGATGAAGCTTCATAAGTTGGCACTATCTTTGGTCCTGCAGCAAACAAAAGTCCATTAGCTGTCTCACCAGAACTGAGTACAAATTGATTTGCGTACAAAATATATGACCAAAAGAACGAACCCGTCCTATAGAATCTTGCCCAAAAGCTTTAGTCATTGCCAAGGTTCTTCCTCTTTGGAAGACACTGCATCTGTTTTTCTTTGATTTCATCTTGGGACTTCTTGAGCTTCTCTGTAGTTTTGAGCATAACAATAGAGTAAATTCTAATATCTTTACTACCTAGTACATAGTTTTAAAAGAGTTGAAATAAGCGTAAAAGTAAAGGCGACTCACAGTGACGACACCGCGCTAGGTAAAATAGAACCACCTTCTTGTGTATGAGCTTTAACCCACACATCCTCAAGAGTGATCACTGCACCAGGATTTGCGGCCTCCTAAATTTACAAATAAAATGTAAAATCATATAGTTGTCTTATGAGTGCCAAATATTGCATATTTCTACATTTTTTTATTGGCATTTAACTCATCTTTTGTGCTCAGAAATCAGATATTATCCCAAATTCTGTATTTTCTCTGTTTTCAAGAATAAATACTTGTACTAATTGATTTTGTGTTTTTAGGTAGTAAATAAAGTTCGGAGAAACTAACGAGCCAAAAGAAGCGAGAAAACCAAAGCCCGCGCGCGCCATCGGTTGCAACCCAACAAGTAGCAACCCATTTACAAGACATGGGCTTGAGCAATCAAGACCGGCCCATAACCGGATCAAGCACTGTCGCATCGAGCCGTGAGATCGGCCCTTCCGCATCCGGTCGCATCGGCCCACGCATCGGTTTCGCCGTATCCAACGCTCGCATTGGCCGCGCATCGACTCTCGCTGCTCCCGCTTCTGCCGAAGCCACCTATACATTCACCCAAACCAAACACTCCTCTCATTTTTCTTTTCTCTCCTCCCAGACAAAACCGAGAGAAACCCATCCCCTTCTTTCCCAGGCCACGGCGAGCCAACATCACCACCACCATCTCCATCCCCGACACCGGCGGCGCAGCCACTACTGACCACCTTCTCCGCCACTCTAGCTCAATCTACCTCTTACATAGCTTCTCCCAACCCTAGAAGCTAGGTGAGAGATAGTTGGAGCTAGGGTTTCTCCAACAAGATCATTAATGTCTACCAGAGCCGATTTGGAAGAGGAAACACGATGGGATTTGCATTAATTGCAATTTCGAGTGATTGGGAGGTATAAATTTGAGTTGTTCTTCATGTGAGAGGACACATACAATTTTTAGGGTTTTATTTTGTAACTTAATTTTGAATCCTGTTTAGCAATTGCATGATGTTTTAATTCATCACTAGGGTGTAGATGAAACCCTCTGATTTAATGTGAAGTTAATTAGATTCTCAACTTGTTCTTGTTGTGTGTATTGCTTAGGAATATAGTTAGCTATTGAACTAAATTTACCTGTGATCAATGGTACTGTAAGAAGACCATTGATACTAGGGGTAATTGAGGGGAGTTAGTTAGACAAATATCCATCTGAGGCCTTCAAGGGAAGGCATAAGAACACATTGAGAATTTACATTGCCTTAGCATAGGATTATAAGGTGGATTCAACCACCCTAGTACTCTCAACAACTGTTTACAACACCTTTTGCTCATTTGCTACCTTAGATTAGAGTCACAACAACTCCTTGTCGTATCGACACCAAAACAAACCCACATTTGTGTTAACTCTCTTAGAAATCAGTTTAGTGAAGCCTTAGAGTCAACTTTACACACTCAAATCCCTGTGGATCGACCTGTACTTGCCCTGCCTCCAATAGGCACTGTGCACTTGCAGTTTACCTGTAGGCAATCACTTTTTCTTAGCCTACCATTGTCCATAAGGATGTTGAGGTAAGTTGTGAACATAATTGAGTTACAGACTTACAGGTAAGTTATGAATATAACAAAGTTTGAGGTAGTTGCGAATCTACGTACCAGTTCAGCTCTCACCAAAGCATGCACTAACTCAGATTTGACCTGCACCTGTAGCTATAACTATGACCATATAACGTCATCAGACTACAAATTCTGACAAGAGCAAACTACGCTAAACCATCTGGCCTTTTGTCTAACATCGACATGAACAAAATTTATGGCTTGATCCCAATGGACTCATTTCATGAGTTCCCAAGAAAACTAGTATTAGCCAGAAACAGAGCGCCATAGTGCGGGACGGTTGTTACACAAGCTGGCACAATTCAAAAGACATAATCATATACGTAGTATCGAATGATATGCTAGAATTCTAGTTCAAAAGTTAGCGATACTTAGCGGTAGAAGTCTTAAGCTAGATTAAGAAACATACATGTCAAAATCCCTAGAAAAATAGAGTTGATCACGGATGTTGAACAACAATACTCAAATGGGCATATCTTACATTGAGTAGCTCAGGGAATGCCACTAAAGATCACAGTCTATTCATCTTTTAAAGGACTACAATTTATGAAAAGAAACCATGATTGATTCAATATCTAAAGTGCCTAGGTTCGGGATGAAGTCACGAGGACAACATAAGAAATTCTGAGAAAATGTGGTTTGTTTCAATTCAAATAACCTTCTTATGAAACTAACAATTTTGGTGACTCATAAGATCATATCATACTTAATTCTAAGTTCTAGCGAGTTACTGCCCCTATATGAAACAACGGTTAAGAACAACACATATCAACCCATGGAAGTATCAAAAAAAAAAAAACGAATAAAGTGTTCACTTCAATTTGACTAACTTCCAGGTAGATTCCTAAAGTTAAAACAAGATGCAAATGATTCAATTTTGTTGAGATCTGAGAACTATCATGAGAGTATGACGGTTGAAATTGAAGCTGCTAAAAGCGTAACAACCAATAAGTGAACTAAAACTTAACACCAAGCTGAGATCGTCACTCGGAGAGGTGTATGTTGATCAAGGAATTATCTCTAATCCAGTTCAAAATATGACATGTCTACAAACAGGCCAACTCAATTCTAAACATCCTATCTTGGAACAAGATTTCTAATATAAATTAGCTAACTTCTTGTAGAACCCAAACTTCATGACGAATAATAAATTTGGGACGCCTAATTTCAAACTTTATCGAGATCATATCTCCTTCCACAACTCGAACTACATAGATAAGAATTCAAATTCAATAGCAACCCTAAGTATCACAAATACAAATTGAGAAAGCTGAGGGAGAAGTAAGAATTGTAGAATAATCAATAAATCATCTTACCCAATTCAATCGGCCGAAACAAAAACTTTCAAGGTAGAATTCGTACCTTCAATCCCAAAATAAGAACGACAAACATTTCCTTTTGATTTCTCCTGATCGACCACTGAGATTGACTAACTCAAAGATTCTAAACCAACACCTTTCCTTCATATGAAACAAATCGTTTTAGATTCACGGATTAAAAACTGGAAAAACTAAAAATAAAGATGAAACGAAGCCATAAAAAACAGATCGATTAAAAAAAATGAACCCTAAAAATCGAAAAAACAAATCGGTTAACACTTACACAGATCGATGATTGATAGGTATTGAAAAGATTCAACAGATTTCTGTGATGTTTCTCGGCTAATCGATCTCGTGATTGAATTCATCGCCTCAAAGGAAGAACAGATGCAGCAGAAGAGAGAAAAATGAAAAATAAAACTGAACCACGATTTTCTTTCAACTGCTAGGTTATCCATAGAATTCACGCATGTGAATAACACACTCGTGGGGAGGAAATATCCTCTGCTATAACTCATCGTGGGTGGAAATATAATGGTACGCATGTGAGTAGCACACGCACATACTCAAGGTGTTACGACCCAAGTGTGACCAAGCGTGTGAGTGGCACGCCTATAAAAAATTTAGTAACGGCTTAGCTCTGTTACTAATTTTTGAAAATTTAGTAACGGCCTTTTGTAACGGGAAATTCGTAACGGCTTATAGGCCGTTACGAATCTGGGAATTTGGTGTAGTGGAAGCCGAGCAACAAGCTGGGATCCAACCCCCTTTTGAATGATCACTCCTAGCCTATGAAAAAGAAAATCTCCAATACACACATTAGCATCGTAATTAACAATGTAATTACGCAAGCGCTTCAGAAAATTCGTGGTATCTTCATGACTCTCCCAAAGAGGTGAAGGAAAGCAACCCAAAACCAAAGCCTTGTGTCGTACACTTCTCACAATACTTATCATTTTGCTTAGAAACAACATTCTTGATAGCAATTTCGGTGAAAAGGTACGGACTAAAGCTGATAAAGGTGAAACACCAGTCACATCAAAACACATGTCACTCCCATTATTCCAATTATATACGAGTATATAATTTGGTCTCAAAGCATTACCTTTATTGGAGAGAAAACCCAAGTCAACCTCCTTTCTATTTGGGACCCTGCTCGAAAACACGAGGTTAGCGATAGTATCACTCACTAAATCATGTCTAAACTTAAGGCCCACCTCATTTGCACAATGTAGGGCATGATCCCCAAAAGCATCCATATCCATTTTGCGGAAAGGAAGGCCTTTGTCCACTTCAAAGGGGATCCCTAACCTATATTGGAGGCACTAAATTGCTTGGCACCAATATGTTGGTTGAGTCCAAAATTGGAATCTCCATCAGAAAATCCTACGCATGCTTTGTTTGATTGCATTTCCATAGCACAAAATCATGTTCCGTCATAGTATAATTTGTGGATATTCTCTTCATAACATCCTCAAAGTAGATAGTCGCCATAGAGTTCATGGACAAATCAACACAGAGAATTGAAGGAATCCATAACTTGCAAAAGGGAAGGACTATTACCATTAATATCGGTGTTCCTCAAAAGGGAAGGACTATCTATTGACTAACAAGAGATTTCAGATCGACTCTCCTAAAACTCTCTTTCCTAAAAACCGATCTCTCCTAAAAATCCACCTTTCTCCCTAAAAATAAATATCTACAAACATCAAAAGAAAACGTAAAAACCTTCTCTCTCCACTGCTCCAAAAATCCACACAGAGAATTGAAGGAATCCACCTTTCTCCCTAAAAATCAATATCAACAAACATCAAAAGCAAACATAAAAACCTTCTCTCTCCTAAAACCGCTCCGTCTCTATCCTAAAAACAAATTACGAAAACCCTAAAATTTTGAATCCCCTTCTTCTCAGATCGGCTCCATTGGAGCGGGTCTGAGCAGATCTTCACCTCTGCCTTTTTCTTCTCCCACAAATCTTTCTCTTCTAGCTATTAGTTTATTTAATCTTTGTTTCTTGTTTATATGTTTTTCAATTTTTAGATCTAGGATTTCTCTGTTTTGGGCATTTTTTTATTTGCTATTGTTGTATTCTTCTCATCTCTAGAAGGACTGTGTGGTGATTTGTTGATTTCAACAAAGGGTGTGTGCTCTTTTTCTTAAAGAAGAACAACTTCTTCAGTTGTGATATAAACTGGTGATATAAACACAACATCCGGCCATCAACAGTACCGACGGTAGTAGCAGCGGCAACAACAAATCCATCTGCAAATAGCAATATGAACTCCATATTCAGCTTCATCTTCTTCTTCATCATCTACAACAATCATGGATTCCAAAACTCCAACACCGAGTCGGCCCGTTTCAAATTTCTCAAGATCGATTCAAAGACTTCACTACTATGAATCTTTATTACGTAAGACAACTTGTTACTTTGGTTACTCTATAAAGCGTGATTTTGTTACTCTTCACATTGTTACTTTAAAAACACAAGTTCATGTTATTTACATGTTCTTGAAAACTTTGGGTTGGATCAGTCAATCAGCATTTTTTGTGCGATACAAATTGGTTTTGTTTTAAAACAATTTAGGCCCCTTGATGTGGTATGGCACCCTTGGAATTCGAAATGAGTAGTGCGTAAGTTTGTAAGGGTAGAATTGTTAGGTAAGAATTGGTGGAGATATGTTAACTGTGATGAATGGATTATGATCCTGAAAAAATGCTTGTAAAGTTTCCGATTTCCATAATCGGCGTTATTAATCTATCGTTGAGGTTCTTCTCTTTTCCGAGAAAAAAAACAACAAGAGATTTCAGAAATCTCTAAAAAATTCTTTCAATAGCCCCACAAATCTTGATTGACTAACCCCCTATAATTGTTTCACGGAGAGCGCAAAATACGAATCAATATCAACAAACACCTTTCTCCCTAAAAGACATATTGTACTAACTGATAATCTTGATGGAATTATGATTTAACCCTACGTATAGATTAGATTCTTATATTTCTAAGAAACTTTTTTTTCTTTTTTTTTTTCCTTTCCAATTTTAGAAAAGCTACAGAACATTGTTCCGTGCTTAATCTAAACCGTATCTATGTTTCAAATCACAAGTGAGTCATTGATGCAAATTAGTGCAACTTTCTTATCATATCATATATACACATCCTTTCTGATTGCAGTCAACTAGCTGCAAAATAGTGCAAATTTGTCTGCTAAAGGAGAATCATGTTAACCGTTTGTTAAATTCGGACCAGCACTACAACTTTTGTGCAAAAATATGGATTCAATGTTCTCATTTCATTTAACTGTTTAGCAAGTATGAACAGCAGGGCGTCCAACCAACGTGTTTAATTTTTTTTCAATGCATAGATCGAAACCAATCATCTATAAAATGGTACGCGCGCTATACATCTGTTTCATCTTTAATGATCTACATGTTACATTTTATTTCTTCAAATGACAAAGCATACTTTATTGAATAAAGTATAATACCTAAATATTACTAGGTATAACACATAATACCTAAATATTTGGAAAATATATTCCAGTATCGTTGTTATAATGTCGTTACCTATATTTGACTAGAACATTAATTTACATGACAATGATCCAATTTTATATTTGATGAGCTATTTCTTTTTATTGAATAAACTTGTTAATTTTACTTGAAATAATTTCAAAGATATGTTATCTATTTAAATTTCGTGATATTGTCCGACTTAATGTATACATTAAGTGATTTCAAAATATTTATAACACGTGTGCCAACACGACACATCATGCACTGTCGTTTATTAGGTGTCTTTGTGTCCGTTTATTATCTTGTGTAGCTTTTTTGACTACTAAAGCAGAGCATGGCACAACATGTTTAATTCGTTGGCACAGCACAGCACGGCACATGGCACGTGAAACACGCGACTTCGTGTGTCGGACTGACACGTTTCACACCTCTAGGTTCTTCTGCATTATATTTTGTGGGAAAGATGGAAAGGGTTATCGGAATCAAAGATATGAAAAAGAATTAGTAGAAAGAAAATTAAAATACAAAATCTTCGTACTGAATAAGTCAACCATATTACTCCAGAAACACCATCCAATCAAAATATTCTATTCCCACAATAACCAAAACGCTAGTTTTCATAATATGATTTTCATTCTTAGTTTTTAAAATAATTACCCTTTCTTATTAGGATCAAAAAATCTTGCTGTATAGGGAAACAGCTATCGTAACCAAATTTGGAGTATTTGTTCTTTCGAATGATATGGAAAATATTCTTGATGATGTTTTTTGATTGGTTTCTCACTCTCCTTTTTCTCTCTAGTTGGTTCCTAACAAGAGAAAGGGAGTATCTCATGAGCAAAAACCAGCACATAGTTTTCATGTCTCAACTAATTTTCCCCAACTTTTTATCCATAAATAGAAGATGGAAACAGCAGCATTCGGCACACGTAGCAGTAGAAGAAGTAGTTAACTGTGTCTTCCATTCATTTACCTATCAAACAGTTGCATTTGATGGTCAGCCAAATTCATCTAATTGATTTGAATGATTAGGTTGATAGTACAATGCAGCCAAGGATGACCTGCCGGCATCGGCTAAACAACATAGATGTTTTAAGCAAGATGGTAGTCGGCAGGTTGTTCTTGGCTATACTGAACTATCTTCCTCTCATTTAAGTCATAGATGATAATACTGCGGTGAAGATGAAGCGAGCACTTGATCAGTCCCGTTATCCAGATGTCTAGCATGATGAGGTAGAGAGTCCAAGTCCAATGCAGCCAGGGATGACTTGCCGGCATCGCCTAAACTATGGTTTCATAGAATCAGGACGGCATGTTGTCCTTGTGCTACACTGGGCTTTATTCCTCTCATGTAAGACCTCGTAGGATAGAAAGACAGAGAGCTCTAACCGACGTCTACTTTAATATCATTCTTCGTTTCTTTGTAGAGAAAGAAATGTTTTTTTCCTCTACTAATGAGTTGAAAGCTGTTTCGGTGATGACAGGGGTTCATTCACTATCGTGTTTTCAATGCAGCAAAGGATGCTTTGCGAACACCCAGTTGATAGGAGATATCCAATAGCTCGAATTGGTAAGGTTTTTATTTACCTGTTTGGGGTCTCTTTCACTTATTTAACTGTCAAATATATAGTTCCAGTAGAGAGCCAGTAAAATTCATTTAAACGACTGGAATGAATAAACTGATAGTGCAGTGCATCCAAGGATGACTCACCGTCAATTAGTAGTAGACCAAAAGAAACAATTTCCAATCAAAAAAAAAAAAAAAAAAGACCAAAAGAAACAATTCAGAAACATTGACCTTGGCTAGCAATAGACTGATAGGGCCTAATGGTAGCCGGCAGGTCATCCTTGGCTACATTGAGCTATCTTCATCTCATTTCAGTCATTGATAATAACCTCACTACATAGATATTTTTTTTAGCGAGGTTATTTATTTATCAATAAATGAATAAATTAGCAAATTAATATTTATTTTATTTAGGGTGTTTTTTAGTTTTTTATGTATGTAATTTTGATGTTTCCGAAGCAGATGTTGGTCGAGTAGAAGAAAATATTTCAAGAGTGAACTAATGGGGACGAGGCTCATATGTTCTACACTTATGAGTCTCATTTCTAATTTTACATTATAAAAATGTGATGGATGTCTTTTAAATTATATTAACGAGAATAATATAGTTGTAGGTGTGAATAATCCACGAGGGGACGGTGGAGCTATCACAGTCGGCGCAGAGAAAAGCAAAGTGCTAAAAGCACCCGAATCACCCCACTAGATCTGGGCACGAGAAAGAGGAATGAAGACAGATCGAGAGGAGTCCGGACAAAGGGAGAAAAATTACGATGTGACGATCTTCGGGTTGAGGCAATTAATGTGACAAAGTTGGTGAAAAGATAAGGAAAACTCGGTCAAAGTAGGACTCGGCCAGGAATATAAAAGGCGACGTCGATCACCACCACCTAATGAGCGATATCGGGCGATGTTACCACTCGGCCAGATGCCTCGACTCCAGACAAAGGGAAGATCGGATGAAGCATCGGGTAGACACCCGAGAAGAACATCAAGGAAGCTGTATTAGGCCCAACACTGTAATATCGATGTATCACCATTTTGTAACTATAAATATAAATCATGTAGAGAGCTAGAGAGGTAAGTGAGAAGTGAGGGAAGAGAGCACACCAAGAGTATTGAGAGAAAACACACAACTTGTAGCTGTGAAACAAGTAATAAGATCATCCTTTCATCCCGTGGACGTAGGTAATCATGCCGAACCACGTATATCTTGTGTTCTTCTTCTCTTGTTTGCTTTACTTCTTTGTGTACGCATAGAATTTCTTTGGATGTAGTAGTAGGATTTTCCGCATCTACAATAGTTATGGAATCGCCTAAAGAAGAAGAAATTATCGAGTCGATAATAAATGATGAATGATCTTGAACCAAATAATAATACTGTCATACCAAATTTGTCATCAAAAAAGGCCTTTCCAGTTATAATCACTATAGAAAAAAATGAGTTGCTATAACATGAGTAAAGTAGTTTAAAATTGTGCATGCACTGTAAAAAAAAAATTAAGGATGCATGGGATGCATTTTTGTTTCTGTGGAAGGAAAAAACAATAAACTTTGGATGCATTTCTTGAGAAGAAATGATTTCTTATATAAACTTTTTTTTTTTTTTTTTTTTTTTTTTTTTTGAGGAAGAAGTTAATTATATATTAAAAGAAGAAGTTTTGCCAGAGGAAAAAATTACAAAAAAAAAACACATCCCAATTACTACATATAAGACTAGAGATTACAAGACTGAAAGTTCTTGTTTCACAAGACCACAACACCACTAGTTGTTTAACGAGATCAATTGACTCATCTACGGATTTATTGGTAGCACCAAAAACCCTTCCATTCCTCTCCTTCCAAAAGATCTAACAAATAGTGTAGTGTATGATCTTCATAACCTTTTGCCTCTACCTTGCAGCACATTAGTTTCCCAGGCATCAAACAGTTTTATCAACGATCTCGACATAGGCCACGATATCTTAAAGGCCTTAATAAAGTAATCCCATATAGCAAAAGAATATCGACAATGCAAGAACACATGATGAGATGTTTCTCTTTCAAAGTTACACCGCACACATTGATCATTGTTAATAGTGATACCTTTATGTTGTAAAACATTTCTTGTAGGTAGTGGATGATGAAAAGTTTCCCAAATTATAAAGCTTATCTTGTGAGGAATATACCACTCTTCCAAACATGTCTTGCAAAGCTGTAATGATTCAGTTCACCAACAAGCTGCTCGTAACACTTTGAGGTACTGAAATTCTCCATTATTTCCAATTCATCATCATCTTCTACGAGTACTGGGATAGTTGGTAAGTCTCTTCTGAGCAAGTCCTACTCTAGCCTTTCGTTAGCATTCAAATCGTGCTTGAATTCGCAACGCTACCCATTATGCTCAATGTTCTACAAACATCGTTAACTGGATGAAGTATTTTGGTTTATTTATATACATTATATGTACGATGATATTTAGTAATTATTTATTTATATGTTAATAGGGCCTTTGAGGATTCAAAATGTTAATGCATTTAGCACATATGTTTGGGAAGGTTATTTATTTGTCGAGGTTCGACTGTACCAACTTATCTTGGCAAGTCATTTCGAGATGGGAAGACAAAAGTAGCAGCCTCTTTAAATTTAAATAAGGACTCCATATCTTTTTATTAGCCCGTGTAACCAAAAATATAATTCAGGAAACCGTTCCATCGATCTCAAATTCAATGCACGTATATTGGGACATCTAAATTTAGAAAGGAGAATTAACACCCAAACTCATTTTGTATTCCCCATGGTTAGTCTTTTCACAAAATTGGTCAAAAAGACCAAAATCAACAATTCCTGGGTGAAAAAGACACTTAGGTTTTGATACTGTTTAAATAGCCAAAAATTAAAAGAATCTTGTTTAAATGGACAAAAATTTAAAAAATAGGCGGGATGTAACCGGTTTCATCTGTCCATTTTCAAATATTTTTTTCTTATTTTTATTTTACACGGGATGCATCAGTTTCATCCTTGCTATTTTTTTAAGTATAAGCCGGGATGAATCCGAGTTTCATCCTTACTATTTTTTTTTGGCTATTTCACCCGTACTTTTTTTTACTAGTCCATTTGAACCGTGTTTTAAATTTTTTTGGACAAATGACCCATTTTCTCTAGTCTTTTTTATATCTATATTTCCTACTGGAAAAAAGAAATATAAAGAAATCGGAAATGGCTAATGTGTCGAGGACAACAATCGCTTAGTGCATTACCAATAACTATAAGGGAACATGCGCGTGTCATACCAATGTCAACTAACATGATACAGAAGGAAGTGCTAAACAAAGAGTTCAATAGCTTGAATCCTCTAGTGAAGGTAAATTACATATTAGCACGTCAAGTTATCAAGCACGTCCTTCCTTTCATAATCTTGAAACTGTCAGCACAGCCTGCTTATATAAATAAATAATAATTAAAACCTCAACACTTGATCGTTAAGTCGGCTTTTGGTGTGGCTGAATTGACAAACTTTGGATTTGGATGCTGTGAAGTCAAGTTTAATAATCAGACTAATCCAACTTCTTCTCCTTTTTGTATTTTTCTTGTAGAATGATACTAGTTGTGCTTTCCATGTTGTTTCATCCTGGTGGGAGTTTTTAGTATTGGTTGAAATGGTAGACATTACAGTACCTTCTCTATAAATCAAGAGGATCTAGAAGAATTCTAGCTATCAAATTGCTGCTGTTCAGTTCTCTAGTCCTTTTTAATCTCTCATATCAACGCTGACATTTTATTTTCATAATTCTTCGTCTATATTAACCTTACGAGCTATGGCAACTACTGGTGGTAACGGAGTTCTAAATCACCCTTCAGTGCCTCAGGCGAAGAATGAACAACTATCAATTCCAATTGAAGAAATGATAGCCAAGTTTGACAGAAGCAGTGAGCATCTTTGGCGTCCTTATCAGGAGCTAATTTGTATACGGAGAGTACATGAAAAGCTTCATAAAACGACAGACCAAGTTCATATGTTCCCTTAATGGTATCCATTGGTCCCTTCCATAGGGGAAAGAACACCTTAAAGCAATGGAAGAATGCAAGCTGCATTATATGAGCAACATTCTAAATCGAACGAGAGAAGTGCATAATGTGGAATCAATACAAAGGTATTTAGGGATTGTGTTGAATCTGTTGGGGGATGGAAGAAAAAAATTCGACAGTGCTACTCGGAAACCATCAACCTCAAAGCAAAGAATTTATAGAAATGATGGTGGTCGATGGTTTGTTCATCATTGGAATCTTCCAAGCATTAACAGGGCCAAAGTTGATAGACGACAAATTTTTATTTCATAATATATGGGGGAAAAGAATACGCTGCTTTGGGATCTCTTGCTCATCGAAAACCAAATTCCTATATATGTTCTCGAACATTTACTCAACCGAACTTCAGAAAAGAATTCAAAGGGCATGACCTTTCCGGAAATGGCTTTAAACTCCTTCAAAGACCATATCGAGTTGCAGAAAACTCAATAATGTTACCAACTTGCAACAAGCATGTCTGGGTGAAGGTAATAAGCATCTTCTCGATCTAGTAGCTAAATCCATGCACCTGATCCTAATCCCAATAGTGAAATGCATGTTATTCAAATCAATTCTTCACCATTCTCATTGTGCACAGATTTGATCGCAGTACTTAAAAATGCGTTACTGCAAGTTTTAAAGTATATCATCATATTTATCTGCCCTACACCCAGCAGTTCTCATAAACTATCAGGATCTGTAATTCCAAGTGCGACGGAGTTGGCGCGAGCAGGAGTCAGTTTCAAATAGGCTGTAATGATGGTAGTTTCCTAGATATTAAGTTTGACAACGGAGTCATGAGAATTCCTAGATCTTGTGATCGGTATCAATACTGGTCGTTTTTTAGAAATCTCATTGCTTCAGAGCAGTACTTCGATCGAAATGGATCTCCATATTACATGACCTCATATGCCATATTCATGGATAACCTGGTAAGTTCTGCTGCAGATGTCACATTACTTCGTAATCAGGGAGTCATTACACATAATTTGGGCAGCGATGACGATGTCTCAAACATCTTCAATAAGCTTTGCTGTGACATTTATTTGAAAGACGACTATTATGCTGATATACATAAGAGAGTGAATATATATTACTGTGACCGTTGGAATTTCTGCAAAGCGACGTTGAGGAGCACATATTTGATAATCCATGGGCGGGTATTTATCTGGTCGCGGGGAACTGTACTTCTCATTCTTTCTCTCATAGGGACTATAATAAGGTTACTTGAGTACTTCAAATCTAAAAAGGCACACTGAAACCCGGAGGTATCAGGGAACTGGATTAATTCTGTTGAGTTAAACTCAGCTTTGTTAGTGATTCTATTATGATGATCGATGAAAGCAAGTTGTCCTCGCTTGTAGTTGTTTTGTCTTTTTACCTCCTCATCTCTGGTTTTGCCGGTCCAGTTTTTATTGTTATGTTTCTTCTTTTCTATTAAAATGTGCAAGTTCTTGGATTGCTTTCCTTTTCTTTCGTAGATAGTCGGGAACATGTCCTCATTTTAATGCATAAAAGGATTCAACCATGTACGAATACTTCTCCTAACATAAGTATGACAAATTATCAAAATAAACATACAAATAAATAGATAAGGCCTTGGAATTCAAAGAAGCCCATAATTGTAAGATTTATGGGCTTCCAACTAGAAACCAATTGGATATGAGTGAAGTGGCTCATAGAGTTATATGTGTATAGAAGCTAGGTGTTTTTGTGAAAATTATTGAGAAAGAGATTCCCTGACGGAAGTTATTACAAGGTATATATACAGAAAGTGAATAAGAACACACCTGACATAGAAGTGTGTGACAGAAGACATTAGTCAAACAGACTTGACTATTCTAATATACCCACTCAAGCTGATACTGACTAATCAGTAAAGCAGAAAGCAAAAAATAGAAAAATAGAAAACAAGTCTTTGAATGAAAGAACAAAAAACAACTACACAGACTAAGTTGCAAAAGTACTAGCTACACCAAATGAAATGGAGCCAATTAGCCTAGTCAGCAACTTGAGAAGAAGATTGGATAGCGAAGACCCTTTGTGAATAAATCTGCCAACTGCTCTTCACTTGCAATATGATGAACCTGCAAGAAGCCATTCTCCACCGGTTCTCAGACTGCATGTATGATAATCCACCTCTACATTCTTGGTTTGTTTCCCACTACAACTTTCTCCTTGCCAGTATAAGAAGAAGTACTTTGTAAAATGGTAGAATCTCCATTCATATGAGTTGTAGCTCCTAAATCAGATAACCAATGAGTAGAAGTACTTGGATCATCAAAGAACGAAGCAGCATTAACTTGAAACCCAGAAACAACTTGTTGTAACTGATCCATATAAGGAGATTCTGAACACTGAGTAGCAACATTAGCAGCAGAAGTGTTGGCCTTTGGTGGTGCATATGTAAAGAAAAATCTACTGGCTTAATGACCAGTTTTCCTACAAATCTGACAAACGACTTGAGAGAAATCCACCATGGTCTTGAATCATCATCAGAAATGTCACCCGGAACTATGTGAACCTGAACCAACATTTGTAGTGCTATTCTTGAATTGAACAACCTGAATTTGAACCCTTAGTCTTGTTCTTGCTACCATTAAAATTGTGACCATTGTGCATATTTCTTCCGTAAAAAGCAGAAGCATTCTGAGAATCAAAGACACTTGACTATTCTAGTTGTTGAAGACTAATCCATTGTTCATGATTCAACAACCTATCTTTAGTTTCAGCAAAGGTAAATGATATCTCGCTATTATATGCTGAAATGAAAAAATTGTCATAATCTCTCCCTAACCCATTCAATATAACCATCATGAGATCAGTTTCACTTACTTTCTCTCCTATATAAGCAAGAGAATCAGTTATTGATTTGATTGAAGGAAGATAAACAATAATTTCCATATTTCTTCTCTTCAAGTTTATATGGCGATTCGCAACATGCTTTCATGTAACACTACTTTGGCTTCTAAAACTTGTTTCAAGAAATAACCAAATCTCCCTAGGTTGAAAGACCAAGAACGTCACCGAGAATTAGTATAAGTAAAAGTAGCTTTAACACTTACACTACAAAAAAAGCTGACCAAAGGCTACTTGACCGGTGGTAGTGGCTTATTCCCTTCTTAAGTTGCTAATCACTTTTGCAATTAATGTTAGTTGCTCAACCTTAGTGGTGGAAGGGTTGTTGTCTTATGTTTAAGGCAACAAGTGTTGTGATGTCAGTTAGATTAGTAGCCATATCTTAAGCTACTAGTCTGGGTAGTTGACAAATAGTCATCTCTAATAGGTAAAGCCACTAATTTTTTTAGTTATCATGTTATTAGCGAAAACATTAAAGCGGCTATAATCTTCCATTGGATTAATAGTTTTTGTGTTAGGAGGTCTATGTAGTTGCCAACAACATAAAACCACTCACTTTTTAGCAGTTTGTTTTATTTGCCTAATCATTTAGCCACTTGATTCTTTTTTCTAGTTGTTAAATAGTTTACGGACATAGGACTAAAACATATGCAACTCTTTGTTTTGAAGCTTGACTTTTAGAGCCACCAGTGTATCTAGCAGGCTAGTAGTTAAATAGTTAGAGCTACTAATATGTACTGTTAACATCATTTATTTTTGCTATTAATAATATTTTATTTCCAATTTGACAGATTTGTACCATTATTATCATTAGCTAATTGCTCTATTTATGGCCGTCATTTTTGCGATTAATAATATTTTGTTGCCGTAATTTTTGCGATTAATAATATTTTGTTTCCAATTTTACAGATCTGTACCGTTATTGTCATTATCTAATTTTGCTATTTTTGGCCGTAATTTTTGCGATTAATAATATTTTGTTTCCACAAATCGATCAATTTTCTTACAATAGCCATCTAGGGTTTTGAATCATAACCATCAGATTGAATGTGAGTTGGTGGTTCTTGCACTTCTCCATCAACATAACCATATAGATCAGTTGAGATCAAAATCGACTCATTTGGTCTTTCCATAGAAACAAACTTGTGTATATCTAACTTGAGAGATATAAAATTAGTAATATTTGTGAAAGGAAATGTAAAATTGAGAGAATCAGCAACAGCGGAAGAAGTAGACATATTTTGAGTTGAAATTGGTTGTTGTCTTGTTTTCCGAACCATAGAAAAGTGAGAATCAACTAAAAATTGATCAAAAACTGATATTAAGATTTTCAAATAGTAAAACCTAATTAGGGTATTGAAAAGTATTGAGAAAATTATTGAATAGAATGATATAGATCGATGAATACGTAAGTAATTTTAAGACTAACATATCAAAAATGAAATTTTTTGATTAATGTTGATTTGGATCGTAACCGAGTGATACCATATGAAAACTATTGAGAAAGAGATTCATGTATTGAATAGAAACGTAATGTCTTGAACAGACAGAAGTTATTACAAGGTATATACAGAAAGTGAATAAAAACGCATGTGACAGAGAAGTGTGTGACAGTAAGACATTAGTCAAATAGACTTGACAATTCTAATAATTTTACGCAATGTGGAACTATTTCATCCCAACACTCCCCTTCACGGGTGGAATTTATACCACTCACGTATGTGCCTCGCTCTGATACCATATATGATTTCTGGGTTTCCAACTCAAAACCCATTGGCTATGATTGGAGTGGCCCATAATGTTATATATGTATAGAGGCTAGGTGTTTGAAGCAATGTGGAACGATTTCCTCCCAACAATAATATTGTTATTCAGAAGTAAAAGAAAAAAAAATCCTAGCTATCAATAGTCATTCTTTACGATATGTATTAGGGCATTAACATTTTCTATCATGTTGATTGTGTTTCCTGAATATCTTACTCTTACACTTAGGTTTCAATCGGTTTTTCTTATTGTAATTTGGTATCAAGTCTCCTTTTTTTTATCTTTAAACCAAATTAAATTTTTTTCTTTTTTTTGATATAGTTCTTTAAACCAAAGTCAACTGATTTTAATTTAGGATAATCGGTATTTAGTACTCAGGTTTTGACCAACACTAGGGTTTGGTCTAACATTTGTCCAACGTTAGGTCTTGGTACCTGGAGTGGATGTTTGACTTTGGTTGACCACGTCAACTGATGAAGTTTTTTATTTTTCATCAATTAAATACAGAATTACTAAAAAAATTTAAACTTTACTAATAATGACTAGCCAAGTATCGTGTACAAAAGTTCTTTCGTTGCTACTGTCTCTATCGATTTCCAAACAAACAACAGAAATAATGTTTGAAGCGAAGAGGAAGAAAACCGGCAAATTTCATACCAAAATAATCTAGCGACAAATCCATTATCCATAAATCAAAAGAGATTCATTAATAATCGGACACTCCTTATTCTTATTCCAATCAACACATTCTTTACCATTATGAATACGAAGATTTATTGAATGGAAATTGTTAGGAGAGTCGAGTCAGCTTGTATCAGACGGGCCCCATTTAATGCGGTAATCTTATCACAGGATCTAGGTTCATTAAGTACATTACTTTGCAGCTTTGTATTAATTACGGTTTGTTATTCATACTATTTGTAATATGTCGAAACCCTAGGTTGTATTTGGTTTTGTTGAGTGCAACTGATCCTATATAAGCCTCACTCCTGTACTATGGGTAATACTTTAGCTTTTCATGCCTCTCTTCCTAAAGTTACGGTTTGACTCATTTTTAGAAAATTTGTGTTTCTTATCAATAGACTTCCAAGTAAGCTTCTTGCTTACAAGTCTCCATATGAAGTTTTATATAAGTTTAAACCAGATTATTCACTTCTTAAGGTTTTTGGGTGTTTATGTTATCCAAATCTTGTAGCTTATAGGAAAGACAAGCTTAGTCCAAAATCAGCTTCTTGTGTCTTTTTAGGATACAATATTCATCACAAAGGACTCTGAGATGTATGGATACGCACACACCACAGGATATATGTCACTACTCATGTAGTGTTTGATGAAGCTAAATTTCCTTTTGCTACTAATCTTTGGCTTACTTCTCCTCCATCTTTAGTATCTCCATATACGACTTACCCGGTTCTTAAAGAATCATCCATCAATTTCTTTAATTTTCTACTTCACCATTGTTGATTCTTCTCCTCTGGTATCATCTATACCAGAATTCATACAAGATCAAAATCAGTATTCATGTTCCTAAACATCTCTTTAAAGGATTTTGTAGCAAACATTACACTCAAACATCTATGTTCTGTTGCTCTTGCTACTTTACTTAAACCACCTCTGAACCCAAAACCTTTAAAAAAGCAAGTAAATTACCAGAGTTTGGGTTAATGCCATCAAAAATGAATACATTGTTCTTCATGATAATGATACTTTCATTCATGTTCCATATCATCCCTCTATGAATGTCCTTGGCTATAAATAGGTTTATAAGACAAAACTACATGCGTGATGGTACCATAGATGAAGACAAAGCTAGATTAGTTTCTAAGGGCTATCATCAAGTGGATGGCATTGACTTTGATGAGACTTTTAGCCATTAGTTAAAAGAAACTACCATTAGATGTATTCTAAGTTTGCAATCTCAAACAAGTGGAGCATGAGACAATTGGATCTTGCAATGCTTCTTTACATGAAATTTAAAATAAAGTTTATATGGAACAAACTCCTGGATTTGTTGATCCAGATCATCCTACTTATGTATGTGAACTTAAGAAATCTTGTATGGACTTAAGCGGGCTCTAGGGCTGGTATGGACCAGTGGGTATCTTCTTAAAGGGTTTCAAGAATTCTCCTGTGATATACATGTTCATTACCACAAGTACTACGAGAGGATGATTCTCTAGTCTATGTTGATGATATTATTCTTGTTAGGACTTTAGATTCTCTACTTACTTCTTTTATTACTTCCTTGAAGTCGAGAATTTGCAAAGAAGGATCTTGGCCTCTACATTACTTTTTGGGTATTCAAGCTACTTTTGATTCTTGACTAACAAAATGCTTCTTACTCAAAATAAGTATTCATGGATTTTGCTTAGAAAACATGATATACTTGGGCGCAAACCATGCGAAACTCCGATTGGTTAGGTCCAGAGTATCCGCTTTTGATGGCACTTTCGTTGTCGAGATGCTACTTCTTACGAAGCTTAGTGGGTGGCCTTCAATATCTAACTCACCAGGCACGACATTAGTTTTGCGATTAATTATGTGAGCCAATTCATACACAAGCCTCTTTGATATTCATCTCCGGCTTGCTAGCGTATTCTCGAGATATATTAAAAGGTTCTTTGGGTCAAGGCATTTACTTTACAAGATGGTGATTTTTCAACTCTCATTGCTACAGGTGGTAGGTGGATGTCTGATCGTGCAAATCTATATAAGGTTATTGTGTGTTTGTGGGTGGCAACTTAGTGTAAGTAGTCTTCAAAACAACACACAATCTCTCGCTCTTCACTTTGAGAAGGTAGTCAATTAGCAATTACCGTCGGTACAAGAAATTTTGTGGCTTTCATACTTGTTTGAAGAGATATCAGTCTACTTATCCTCTCCCTTGTCATTTATACTATGACAATCTTAGTGCGGGTAGTCTCAAAATCCAATTTTCCATTGCCTGAAAGCATATTGAAGTGAACTATCATTTGATTCCGTGATTTGGTTAGTTACGGTTTACGAAGGTTTTAACATATTCTTACTCTCGATCGGATTACGAGACCTATTTACCAAAAGAATTGTGATCGCAGGTTTAGCTTCTTAAAGGACAAGCGATGCAACTATCGTGCATCTGTTTGAGGGGAGATGTTAGACTGAGTCAAGCATCGTCATTTGTCCAATTTGTTTTAATGCATTAATCTTAGCCCACGGGATGTTAGGTTCATTCGGTTGTTAAGCATACTTTTAATAGTGATGCATTTATTCATCTGTAGTAATATATGCAGTCAGCACTCTCACATTGTATTTGGTTTGTTGGGTGTGAGCCTATATATAAGGCTAGGTCTTTCCTCTTATTAAGCTTACCAATTCATTTAATACATAGTTCCACCCGATTCTTACGAAATCGTTTGAGGATCATGAGATTTGACTTGATTATCAAATTTGTTGTTGATGATGATGAATATCTAATGTCTTCTCTTTGGAAATGATTGTTGTGATGGTGAGAATATAATAATCTATTGCTAAAAAAAAACTTGATTTTTGAATTAAAAATCTCAATCTTATTTTGAAACAATTCTTATAAAATTCGAATCTTATATGTGTTCAACAAAAAAGAGTTTCACGAATTTCTTTTAATAAGACTTTTGTTGGTGAAATAAAGAGGTATTTGATGAAGCGATAGACGACAGTCTTAAAGATATATGCTCGGAAAACAACTATATTAGATGAGGCTATTGATATTGATAACGGAGATGAGTGGTTAAAGAAAAACAGGGATTTGAATTTCTTTTTTTTGAAGAAAAAAAAGTCCTAATGGAGATCAAACTATTAAGAAGTTGGAAGAATAAAGTGGATTTCAGAGGAATAAACAACTTGGGTTTAGGTTTAATGTTTAAGGTTATTCAATTTTAATGGCACTGGTTTTGGGTAGAAGAAGAGGAAAGTTGGGATTTTTTCCTTTCAAATCAAGATAAATAGTGGAATAAAAATATTAGATTTTGTTAATTTTTTAGGAAACAGAAAACGTGGTTGGGTTTATTGAGTTTTAATGGCGAAAGTTGATTTGATTAGTGGATCCAGAAACAAATGCAGCAATCGAAGGAAATACCAGTTGCAGAAGAAAAGAGTGGTAGGAAAGTGAAGGTTATAATGGTCAAACTCATCTAATAATTTTTTTTTTATTTTTTTTTATTTTTTTTAGTATTCAGTATTTAACCGAGTCACTAGAGTCAACATTGGACAAATGTTAGACCAAAGCCTAGTGTTGGTCAAAACCTAAGTATTAAGGCCCCTTCCTATGGGTGTGGCAACATGAATGTTTGCCATTTAAACACCCACTATGGAGGTGTTAAAGCGGCAAACCGGCCTCAGCTAAGTGGCCAATTTGCCACTTAAAGAGCAAGGTCAAGTCTGCACCGATTGGGGCATTTACTACACCGCTAGCGGCTCGTAGATCGGAAGACCCTAGTTTACACGTGAGTGAATCGATCAACGGTCATAAATCTTCCCCTATAAATACCCATTCCTCGACCATTTAACTCACTTCTTTCCTATTTTCTTAGATTTTCCAATGGCTCAAACATGTCTGTGGCTCAATCCGCTAGAAAGAGCAACATGCAGTAGAAAATGAAGAGTTGCGCCGAGCTGTGTGCAAAATGAATTAAGAAGAGCAAATAGTTGGAAAGTTGCCGCATAACATAATTTAGCATGTTGAAAGATGAATGCATCTAGGAATTATGTTTTCTTCACTAATCATCCAATCGTTGATGGCGTGTTGACTTATTCCATTTGAGACGTTTTAATGAAATTTGAAAAAACAACAAACCTCAACAATCGAAATTCGATTGTGTTGAGTGCCTCGGTTCTCCATGATTTCAAGAATGTTAACAAGTACTCCCTCAAGTACCCACATATATAAAAGGCGGAGGACAAATTCTCTTAGGTTAAGAAAAGTCACCTTGAATTCATCATTTTTTATGTTTTTCTTGTTTTACCCTTTGTCTTATTACTAACACAATTTTCTATACAATAAATAAGGTATTTGTGAGAAAATTCATCTTGAAAATAGGAGTCCGCCTATCTATTGGTACAAAGAAAAAAATCAACTTTCCTCCTATATAATAGGTACGGAGGAGTATATTGGTATGATAAGGAAGAGGCTCGAAACATGAGAAATGGTGAAACCTTGGAATTGATCAAAGATACCGTGCAAAGTGGCTGTGACAATGGAAGAAGTTCGATATGCCAATTGTTATGAAATCTTAAAAGTGTTACCCCAATTTAATCTAGCTTATCAATCATAAGTTCTCAATTTTAAGTTATGTAGAAAACTTAAAATGAAGATTATTATTTATCAAACAAAAGTGAAATTACATTAACTGATTTAAACAAACCACGATTCATATTAACGACTAAACAAAACTCTCAAATGCGATTACCACCAAATACATAATCCCCTAAGCACATGTTGGATCTTGTGAAAACTCATTATTTGGACTCAAAGGATGAGGTGGTTGAGTAGCATCGGTGATCATAACCTTGAAATGAATGCCCAGGAGCCATAGGTGCTTGAAATCGTTGAAATTGAACTTGAGGTATAAATTATGGAGGCCTAAATGCATCCAATGGCGTGTGCACCACCGGAAATCGTACGGGACCTTGAGGAATGAAACCAAGAGGAGGCTGGAAATCCGTCTCCAAGTTTGCTGATGTTGGTGGTAGATGAGTCTCTTCCGTGGGTGTCATGATGATTTCTCGACCTCCACGACTTCAGTAGTGATAGACACATTTTTGTGTCGAATTGTCTCGATGTTGGTATTGTTGGAACTCGAATTTTTGTTCTAATATTGTGTTTTTATGTATTTTTAGGTATTTTTGGAAATAAATATTTTGGAAAATTCGGCTCAAAAGTTGCTCGAACACCCGGAGGACATTTGTTATTCGGACTCTCGTCTTTGGATAAGGGGTAACCCAATTGCTAAGGGGTAACCCATTACTATTCGCACCCCAAGCTCTTTGGTTAAGGACACCCTTCTTCCTCGTTTGAAATTTAGCTTTTGGGGAAATGGAATTTCAGTGAGAAATTAGGATGCGATTTTGGAGCCTTTCCGTGAGGACTAAAATGGGCGATATTTTGGGTAGCTTCCATTGGACCCTTGGGGCTGGTATAGGCCTTTTTGTTCGGCCCGGTTTTTGCATTTTGGAATTGTCGCGAGAAGAAGTAAGCACGGACGGGAGGAGAGGTACTCGGGATTTGGCGTGGTTAAACGAGTTCGCTCGTCTTTGGATAGGTATTTGTCTCTGAATAAGCGTGGAGGGATCAAATAAGGAATACTCAAACAGGCTAGAGACGCGTGGAGAATCAAGAAAAGAAATTATCCCGTGAAGAATATTTTTATTAATGAGAGATATTTGGTGATTATGAGGAAGATTCTTGTCGTTGTGGGTTATGGGGCCAGGTTCCTGGGGTCGGTATAGAGGATATGGAGAGTTTGGGGATAGTTTGGCGACCACAGAGCTTGAAAATCGATTTGCGAGAGAGAATGCATTGCTGTGGCGAAGAACCTCAAGAACACGAAGAGCAGACGGCCAAAGACCGGGTGCTCTGATGATAAAGACTCACAAGCGTGGGTCGTAGTTTATAGAAATGGAGACTTAAAAGAACAACGACATTTCATCTTTATCATTCTTTATAATGATGTTTGCAACATCTATAACTGTTGCAAACCCGATTTTCATCTTATTCTCCTTTGTCCATCATTTGTAAAACCATTTTTGAGCAATAAAATCACCATTTGAGCGTGTTTCCAACATGATGAGCCAGGGCCTCCATCAACTTGGGACGACGGAGGAAGGCAATTTCATACATGGGTAAAATTATTTAATTCTTTTTTTTAGACTTTTGCATTAATTTTAATTGAAATATGATTTGAATTAATTGGTTGTCATTTAATTTGATGATGTATGCTTAGCTTAAATGTTTTGATACATCATGCTTAGGATTTACAACCAATCTTTTGAGAATCTATCTTGGCAAAAATAAGAGTCAATGTTTTTTTATTGGTTGCGCGATAATTGTTAAAAGAATTAATATTTAAACCTTTTTGTTATGAGTTTGGTGAATCGAGTTGACATCTCTTCATCCTGTGACAATATTTGTATATATTTTTCTTTAGTATTTTCTTCTAGTAATTCTTAAAATCAAACCCATCAAGTCCGAGTGACGACAACCCTTTTATTACTACAACATCATTGAAAATAACCATCAATTTTTGGCGCTTAAAAAGCAACGGACTTGTGTATAGATTTGTTTTTAGGTTTTATTATTTTTTTATTTATTTTTATTATTATTTGTTCCTTTTACGCGTTTTGGTTTTTTTTTCTATTTGCTTTCTTAAGACTTGGTGCGGAGCTTATATAAAAGAGAAAGTGTTGAAAAGTAAAAGTGAAGCCAAAAAAGAAAGAAAGAGAGAAAATCCAAAGGAGTGAAGAGAAAATTTTGTATATAGTGTAATTAATTTTTTTTATTTATTTTAGAAAGCTGTAATTAGGTAATTATCTTTGTAATTTTTATTTTATTTTTTTGGACTTCTTAATTTTGGACTTTATTTTTGGGTATATTGGACATTTTTTTTTAAAACCCTAAGGAAAGGGTTATTTAATTATAAATCGCACGAGGGAAGGGCGGCGATTACGAGAATCGTCTCGGCCCCTCGAGGTTCGTACATGACATAGGAGTCGTGGCCGAGTCGACTTCAACGGTTCATCCCGAAATGAGAGCAGGAGGTAAAATTCTAAACACCCGCATGAATCCCCTGTCGGCGGGTTTCTTGGATGATTTCGTTTGAATATATGTCGAGGAGGCCGAATCCGGCTGTTTTAATTTCTAGTAAAGGGCAGGACTGGCCATACAAGATAAGGGTTCGGATTTCATCACCGTTCTCTTCTTGCCCGCCTTAGGAAAAGCGAAACCAAGCACGAACCTAAGCCTAAAATACGGCTAGAAGCGAGACCGATAGTAACAAGCTTAATAGGAAAGTCATTCGAAAAATATTGGTTACTCTTAAAGCATACTTCGAAGTTCATGATGGTTTACGTGAGTTGAATGCGTATTTGATCACGCCTTGTGTGCGGTGAGGCCTTGGGTATCAAAGCTCCACGCGGCTTCCCTCGCCTCTATTCAGCTTACTTAAACTCGGATTGATTCCAGAGGGTTTGCTTAAATTGTAACGAATTCCCTTTCGAAGGATTAGAAGCTGGTCTAGAAACAATCTAAGTGGAGCCATCATGCTTTTGTTTGCTAGAAATCGGTAGGTTTGTTTTGGTCGAGTCGGCCTTGTTTGTGTTTGTGTAGAATTCCCTTGCAGTTAGGATGTCAAACTGGTATTATAATAGCCATCACAATGAATATCAATATCCAAGCCGAACATTATGGACATCACTCTTTTTATGACCATAGTGTGAATAGTGGTTGGGCACGCCAACCTTTGGAAGGTTATGGGTCATACCATGGTGAGCCCAATTACTATCCACATGTGCATCGGTCATTCGAGCAAGAAGATTATAGCAATAGTTCTTCGTCTATAGAGGATACAATCAAACTTTTGAAAAAGTAGTCCTTATTATGATCCTACGTTTCCTCTTCCTTCTTTAGAAGAGTCCCTCAGGGGTTTAGCTGATCGACACAAAGTTGCATTTGAATCAACATGTAAGATAGTTGAGGTAAATAACGTAGTTATGGACGAAAGGACTGTGAAACAACCTAATCAGAGAAGATATCCTCAATAGATTAACTCAAAACTTAGATCCAGCACTAAGGGAACTTTCTTTGGAGGAGACCCTTGAGAGGCTAGGTAGTCGACACGTAGACTTGAGTTAAAGACGAAGCGAAAAGTATTGCTCGAAATAACTTGAATTTCCAATATAGTGTATCCAATAATACCTTTGAGAATGAAGATAGTTATTCACATAATCAAGATGGTGAGGTTAGAATTGGTAACACTACTTGTTTAGATGAGGTTCAACCATTTTCATGTTATTATAATAATGATTATGATGAGGATAGTGTTGATGAAGAATTGGAAACAAATAGGCATAGTGATCGGGAATTTGCTACTCAATTGAGCTTTATAATAATAGAGTTATTTTTGGTTGAGATCCTAATAATTTTAACAATTATTCACTATTCAAAAGGACAATGATTTGACTAGAATCTTTATTTTAGACGATGTAGTACTTCTGTTTACGAAGTCGATAATGGTTTAGAGGAATGGGTTTATCCCGAGAATCTTTTGTTTTAGAGTCCAAGGATTTGAAACAATAGTCTTAGGCAAAAGAAGATGAACTCGTAGAGCTTTTAAATATGAGTGAGGATGCATCACCTGAGTATAATCTACATGAAGCAATTGACCATTTTGAGTTTGACGATCTGAAATTAGGGAAATTGTAGCTGGTCTATCTAGAGACACCCAAAATTCTAAGTTTGGGGGTGATTATCATTCTCCTTGTGCCTTACCTTTAGCTCTTTGAGAAATCCCTCACTTGGGACTTGATATATGTTCCTCAACCATTGTGCCAGATTACCTTCATGCTAGCTCTCCGAACCTAATAATGTCCGGGGAAGAAGTTCAGTTGTTAGAAACCCATCCTCTGGTTGATGTGGTTAACCAGAGCTATGATACCAAAATTGACTTTGTTTTCCCACCAAAACTTTTCTTTCAATTGTGGGAACATATGAGTTACAAATGTGTCAGTTATTAAGTTTTGAGACTAAACCTAATTACTTTAGGATATTAGGGTCGACACATTTGTAAGGAAGACCACCAATCTTATCAGAGCCAGTGTTGTGTAAGTCAAAAGCGATTGACTTTAAGGATCCGCAGAATTATTCAGGTTATTATTATGTGCTTCTATGTTCTTTATCTGAGTTTTGCAGACTTTACAACCGAATCGGATCTTAGCTTTGAGGAAATCCGGTAGATGAAAACTTTTTATCTAGACCTTTTATAGAGCACGAACAGAACCACAACTAGATGTAGTTGTCTTAAAATAGATAAGGGTCTGTTGGATATTTTCTCTGGTCAGTTGCGGTCTCCTCTTCTTGTGGTTAGCACTTTTTGATCCAGGATGACATTACAGTTATTCCGGTTCTTGCTTTATGATTCTTGAGTGACTAATCCTTTCCAATGTCTGGCTGAAGACTTTAAACTTAGCACTTCTTGGGAGGTAACCCATGCTCTTAAAATGTTAATATCTTTCCTTAACTCTTTTACTTCAAATGGTAAAAGTTTTCCTTGTTCATGCTTTTAATTTCATCTTTAGAACATTGAGGACAATGTTAGATTTAAGTTTGGGGTATGGGAGAAACTTTTTAGTTGCATAAATAAACTCGAGCCTAGAAATTTATGCGTATTAAGGATGGCACCTAACCAATCTAAGTGGATGGAAGCATTTTGGTTGTAGGAGTTGAGGAACCAATCGATTAGATGGCAACATCTAAAGAGTCTATTCATAAAAGCACGAGTTCAGGTGTTAGAAATAACATGATAGTTTCACCAATCTCGTTGAGTCCTTTTCACTTCTATTTTTATTTTGTTTAGTTTTTTAAACTATGTTTCTCTAAGTGATTAGGTGGGGCCCACAGATCAGTTTGTTTCAATGCTAGGGTGAATTAGAGGTGATTGAGATGCAAAAAAAAAAAAAAAAAAAAAAAAAAAAAAAAGAAAAAAAAAAAAAAAAAAAAAAATGAGACAGGAATGAGACCAACGGGAATAAATTAAGTAAAGTGGGCCACATTGGAACTGTATATACCGAGTTGTGTGACCTAGATTAGGATTATGCCATGGTTCCCTTGTATATACAGGTGTGTTGATATTAGTCAAACTAGTATCTCAGTCCATTAGGATAGGTTCATTTGGTGAGCCTTGAAGACAGATAGGAAACACACCATTCACTTAGTAAACATCAAAACCATCTATGTTTTTTCTCCTTATCCATCTTCTTGATCTATCCACGTGATTAGTTTTGACTCAGGTTTTGATGTCCATGGTACGGCCTCCTGACAAACTCTGACTTATATATGAATTTTAGTATGCTTGAGTCGAACTCGTGTGTGACAATTAGAATTGCCTCAAGTGCCTCCTCACATTTTTGTGTCATGCTCAACCAAGGAGATTCTTTAGTGCCTTCCAAGTTTTGCGTAGATAATGGGAAGGTATCGGGTAAAGGTTTTGTGGGTACACCTCAGTAAGCCCTCAGGAACAACACTCGCCTCTAGGGCCACCTAGAGGGGTTCAAATGATTTTATTTTCTAGAATAATTTGCTGGGGACTAGCAAATAACAAGTTTGGGGGTATTTGATAGACACATTTTTGTGAGATTGTCCTCAGTGTTGGTATTGTTAGAACTCGATTTTTGTTAATATTGTGTTTTTATGTATTTTTTAGGTATTTTTTGAAATAAATATTTTGAAAATTCGGCTCAAAAAGTTGTAGACTTTTGGGAGGACATTTGTTATTCGGACTCTAGATGTCTTTTTGGTAAAGGGTAGCTTAATTTGCTAAGGGTAACCCATTTACTATTAACATAAACTGAGCTGTTGTTAAGGACACACCCTTCTTCCTCGTTTGAAATTTAGCTTTTGGCGAAATGGAATTTCAAAGTGGCGAAGTGGGATGCGATTTTGGAACCTTTCGTGAGACTAAATGGTGATATTTTAAGGTAGCTAATTGGACTAACGAGTACAGTAATAGGCCTTTGTTCGACCAGTTGCATTTGGAATTGTCGAGAAGAAAACGAGGCGGCTTACGGACGGAGGAGGTACTCGAGTTTACGGCGTGGTTAAACGAGTTACAAATGTTTGGATAGGTATTTGTCTACGAATAAGCGTGGAGGGATCAAATAAGGAAGACTCGGCAGTGAGACGCGTGGAGAATCAAGAAAGGGGTATCAGTGAAGAATATTTTTTGTAATGAGAGATATTTGGTGATTATGGGGGAAGATTCTTGTCGTTGTGGGTTATAAATAGGTTAAGGGTGGAGTATGGGGATATGGAGAAGTTTGGGGATAGTTTGTTTAAACCTGGAGCTTAGAAAATCGATTTACGAGAGAATGCATTGCTGTGGCTAGCTGAAGAACCTCAAGAACACGAAAAACAGGCCAAGGCCGTCGTTTTCCTCTGATCGTAAAGACTCACAAGCGTGGAATTACGTGGTTTATAAAGCGGACTTAAAGAACAACATTTCATCTTTATCATTCTTTATACTTAGAGTGTTGCAATATAAACGTGCAAACCCGATTTTCATCTTATTCTCCTTTGTCCATCATTTGTAAACCATTTTTTGAGCAATAAAATCACTGCATTTAGCGTGTTTCCAACCTTGATGAGCTAAGCTCCATCATTTGCAGGACGGAGGAGGATGAATTTCATGGGTAAAATTATTTAATTCTTTTTTTTAGACTTTTGCATTAATTTTTAATTGAAATATGATTTGAATTAGTTGGTTGTCATTTAATTTGATGATGTATACATGTAGCTTAAATGTTTTGATACATCATGTAGGATTTAATAATCTTTGAGAATCTATCTTGGCAAAAATAAGAGTCAATGTTTTTTTATTGGTTGTGATAATTGTTAAAAGAATTAATATTTGAACCTTTTTATTTATGATTTTGGGTGAATCACAGTCCCATCTATTCATCTGTGACAATATTTGTATATATTTTCTTTAGTATTTTCTTCTAGTAATTCTTAAAATCAAGCCCCATCAAGTCCGAGGTGAGCGACAACCCCTTTTATTACTTTCTGAGCATCCATTGAAAATAACCGTCATTGTGCACGACTTCCACTTACGCGACTTCCCGCTTTTTGACCTCCACTTTTAACCTCATGTATTGCTCTCTGGCATTTGAGAACTTGACCCTAACGAGTCTCGAGGGCAATTCATAACTCAATTCATAACTCATGCTCTCCTCAAAGCCTCATTACATCTCGAAGTGAAAATTGCGAATTGATTGGTAAATCTCATAAAAAATTGTGCTTTCAATTCTCTATGTTGTAAAAGGCGACGCCGGGAACTGCCTAGGAGCCAAAGTCCCCCTAGAGGCTCAAGTCCGGTAGCAGGAATCGAGATTTTATACCACTTCCTACTCGCCTTGGGCGAGAGGTATGGCGCTTTGGGCGCCTGGCGGGGGAAATATTAGAGGCGCTGAACTAAGCTCCAAAGGCCATGGGTATGTGTTTATTCATCAAAGGTTGATGGAGCTAATGATGTTAGTTGTGGTACGGTGGAGATGTGCCAAGGTTTATCTGTGGTAATGCGAAGTTCTGACTAAAAATGGGAGCTGGTGATGCGGATCTAGAAGATGAATGGGGATGTTGATACATTGTTGTGGTTTAAAGGATCCAAGTGTGGTCACTACTGAGTTGGAACAGGTGGAACTAAGTGTGATATTTGGTTGATGCTGAATGGGTTTTTGAAAAGCTATTTGGTGCTGCAAAGGATCTTATTGGCCTTAGAGTGGTTTAAACTTGTGATGAATTGGAGCGAGGAATGAAAGCCGGATCGGTGAAACGGCATATCATGGTGCAGCAGTTGATAATGGCATGTGCAATTTTTTTAGTATAATGAAATGTAATTCATAAATGCAAATATTATATGTTTCCTTTTAGGTGTTATACTATCAATGCCAACGTGATTGATGTGATTAATTCTTATTACGTAATACAATTATAGTAATTTGTTTCATTGATGTAATTTTGGAAGAATTATACCATAAAAAGATTAATCAACATATACTCAATGGTAACGAACTATGGAAATAAAAATCGGGAAAATAACGTGATTGATGATGTAAAGTTAATTTAGATATATCTTAATGTTAGCCTATATATGGAGAGAAGAGTTATTTTTGTTAAAGACCCAAAAAATTTTGTTAAAGACCCAAAAATACGCGGTAAGAACAAAAATATTTGGGTTTCTCAATGATATTTATATGTGATTAAACACAGGTCCCAGGCATGATTACGGGCGATAGTCAATACGAATAAAAGGGAAGAAATAAATTTACAAACGGAAAGAAACTAAGTTACATTCTCTTCCTCGAGATCAAACTGCTGATTGCACATATCTTTCATTGTTACGTGATTCGACATCTCATACTTCCTTCTTCTTCAGGTCACCATTTCTAGTTTTCAAAAAGATTGACATATATATACTCTTCTCTTCTCCTCTTTTATATTCTCTCTATCTATATCCACAAACATTGAATAACACGAGGGGATAGAAGATTCTAACTAAGATTCACAAAAATCTAAGTTGTGAGAAAAATGGATGATCATCGGTTTTTTTGCCCCTTTTTACCTTTTCCTTTTAGTTAGTTGCTTTTCAGGTTGAAAGATTTCAATGGTGAATTTGGGTTCTTTCGATCCGATTAAAATCAAGTGGTGTTAAAATGCGCGGTACGGGTCTAAAAAATCGTCTACATGCAGGGTGGTGTACAGGTTAGCCTTGGCGCGCCCTAAGCTGGAAACAAAGGCGACAAGCTGACCAGACTTAGCGCCTCGCCTAGACCAGCGCCCTAATGCAACATATCTCGATGCGACACTCTTCTGGTTGTCTGGCATCATGTAGATATGCATACCTTCACTATTAAGTGGAATTGTAAAAACATCTCCCTCGGTGATAAAAGTCTGGACTTCCCAAGATAATTGAGTCATATGTGACCCCATTTGACTGTAGAGTCTGTACATGGTTAGCTCGTCCGTGGTTGGGGTTGGGATGGAAGATGCGTAAGTGGAAAATTGCCGATTCTTTTGGAAAAGTCAACACTACCTAAGTTTTATGGATGAACAACAATATTTAGCTTGCATACCTTTTTGGAATCATGTAGTAATCATAATCTTTTCTGGTTCTTGGATCAAATCATGAAACTTCTTCCAAGGTTGTCCATTATTTTATTTTGTGTTCAATCATCATGTGAAATAGTTGAAGTTGAAACCGAGGTTGATTGCTTTATTTCTTCCTTGTAACTGAAAAAAGATGTCTTTCTCAAGTAGTACCAAATACATTACTAATTGGACTACATAAAACACAAGTCGCTTAAAGCTTAGCAGAAGCATGTCTTGTGCCATGATTCGTTGAACTCAT
>JAJJWW010016693.1:0-29712 GCA_023531295.1 Papaver armeniacum
CAAAAAGTACTAGTTCATTTTCATTATCCACTTAAAAAAACCCTTTAAGGGTATTTGTGAAGTTCTTAGGGGTATTTGTGAAGACCTTGAAAAGGAGGGGTATTTAATTAATGTTCCCTTATTGAAATGGGAGTTTGAAACAAATAACCATGATTGGATATAACACATCATGCGTACTTGTATGCTATCAAGGTTGCAAGTTATTCCAAGTCAGGAACCATAGTATGCATACCCGTATGCGTCTTTGGTTGGTTAATGAAAGTCCGAACTTAATATGCATACCAGTATTGTTAGAGCATGGCTCGGTTGAACCCACCAAGCGTTGGTATGTAAAGTTTGGTTGTCATATTTTAGTGAATCAAAACTCATGTTAAGAGTTGCTTGATTATGTACTAGAGTCAACTTCGTATAGGTTAGCTTGAAAGTATTAGGATATGAGACATTACAAGTATTGCGAAGTCTTGAAGATGTGAAGAAGCAAGGAGCTACAACGACAACAATCATCCTTCCACTTGAGGTTAGTGATATTTGACTTGAACTGTTTCATTCCCTAACATATCTTTCAAGTCGTGCATATTGAAAACAAAACTGCGAAGCATATTTGAACTCTAGATAGACATAGTATTGAGGAATACAATACGAGGTTTATGTCTTAACCATTAAACTTTGTAGATAAGACATCGCCATAATCATTTGAATGCTATTGTGATCATGTATGGGTATGAGGTGAGGATTTCATCCTAGGGAACAATGTTTTACATGTGTTCTAAGGAAGTAAGTTCATAAACTTGTTTGTGAACCGAAAAGGAAATTGCCAGGTGTTATTGGTTTTGTTATTCATTGCATATCTTATGAACAACCAATATGTGTGGTTGAGTATAACCGCTCACAACTTGTTTGTGTTCTTGGTAGAACTATTCATAAAGGCCTGACTTATGTATTGGTATGACCTTTATTAGTGAAACCGATCTTAAGTAATCACCTGAGATGGTATGATCGGGTTTGTGATTTTATGACTGACCAAATATGGGAAAGGGGAACCGATCCTAGTAAGAGTTGTAGTACATCACAAAGGGGAACCGATCCTTGTATGGGGTGCAATAAGGTTTATAACAGAAAGGGGAACCGATCCTATGGACATGTGCAACACGTTTTTAGGCAAAGAGGAACCGATCCTATGGACATGTGCAACACATATAAGTTAGATACCATATATATGTGGGGAACCGATCCTAGTACCTAGTCAACCGAATTTTGGAAAGCTAGTGTGACTATGCACAATACTCAAATGGAAGGTAGAACCGAAACTTGTTTTGGTAGAACCGTTAAACCCATGATTGTGATTGAATGTTTGTTTGATCAATCACATAGTTCTTGAAAGTCAGATGAACCAATTCTAAACTTTTTTGGAAGTGTGGCAAATCGGTTTCAAGGTTGTAAGTGTGAGAACTTACAAAGCAAGGATGTCGACATACTTTGAACACGTGCTGTGAATGTTTATTTCTTTAATTGTTCAAAGATATTCCTTAATAGCTAAGGGAAGAGAATCCCAGGATCGAAGCATAATTAAGTTAAGAATCTTTTAATTAAGGTTATTAATTTCATTTTGTAGAGAAATACAAGAATTAGTAATGTGCATATACTAATTAGATTTTCCGAGAGATTTCGATCATTATTTTTGGACAGAGCATTTCCAGGAATTATGGAAACCGAATTTGTGCTTTAATGAATATATTGAGAATATTTTCGTTATTGGAAATTCCTTGGTGTCCAAACTTCCTTGTCTATAAATACTTGAAGTTTGCCTTTCTAGCAAACTAATCCTTCGTAACAACAAACTTCCTCTTTTGTTGTTGTTACTGGTGTAGCCACCTAATCGGAGAGGAGAGTAACCTAATTAGGCGAAATCTCTTACGGCCGCTCAGTTTAAAGTCTTCTTTGGGATTGAGAAGCTCCAGCGTGTACCGTTGGTGGGAAACTAGATAGTTGCGGTTTATCTTTTGTTTACGATTGATTTGATTGACTAACGGTGGTTGAAATTTGATTGCACCTAGTTTGTTTATGCTTGAGAATCTTCTTTTCTGATATAAGATTCACTCAAACTAGTTCAGATTTTCGACATGGATCTTTAGAATGTTGTTAGTTCTAAAGACGATCTTGTGATAATCCATTGTTAACAGACTCCGTTCTATGCGTGATTGATCACAAGATATTCAAGTGATTGTGTGCAGGTGTTTATTGAAGATTTAAGAAGATTTGAAGACAAAGAAGATATTGAAGATCTGACTTGGGTTTATAATCTTTGGTGTGCACAATACTTGTTTTGGTAAAAGAGGATCCAATAAATAATCGGTTTATCCTTGTGGTAGATTGGATTGATTAATTGAGTAGATCGTCATCAACACAATTCTTTGTATAAGAGTGTTGTTGGCTTAATCTTAAACGATTACTTCGGTAATTGAACATAAGATAGATCTAAGGACCCGACGAAGTAGTTTATGTTAAGATAAACGGAAGAGCCTTTGTCCGACTCATATCACTTGGTTGAAGAGAGTTGATACCAAACAGATTTGTTGTTCCTTACTGTTTGGAATACGAACCAAAGGAATTGTTCCAAGTACGTGACTTATTTATAAGTTGGAGGCGTTGGAATAGAGACGGAACTATGTGATCTATAGGTTTAGTTGCTTGGTCTCAACTATACGAAGTTAGGTGTAATTTTGTGTAGCGGCTTAATCCTGAGAGTATTCAGGTCCCGGGGTTTTTATGCATTTGCGGTTTCCTCATTAACAAAATCTTGTTGTGTCATTTACTTTATATTTCCGCATTATAATTGTTTTATTATAATTAAATTAAATTACACAAACGTTAATTCCTATTTACTTGATAAGAAATCCTATTGTACTTGGTTAAGTCCGAGCCTTTGTATCAAGTAAACATACTTCGTTGTTGTATTGTCTCGATCTCGTATCCATATACGATCACACGAAGTGTGAACCGATTAGTTGTATTATCTCGACTCAGTCCATAGACAATCACTTTCGGAAAAAGGACTTATAGGTAGGAAAAGTTTTACCTTGAGGTATATTTGGGTACCCTCGCCTTTCCAGGTATGCGTACTGGCGTAAGTTTCAAGTTACGGGATTTAACTGAGTTTGGAAGGTATGCGTACATGTTTGCATACTGTCGAACCTAAACTTAGTCTGACCACTTAGGTATGCGTACCCGTATGCATACTTGAGTAGGTTATGTTCTAAAATAGGTTTGTTCATGAACTAATACATTTGTACAATAAGGAATGCAATCTTGCAAACCGTGGCTATAGTGTTCATGATTCGATTCGAGTGAATCAAAATCGATTTTGCTTCAATTGTGTCTTGCATACTTCTATGAGAATATAAACAATTAAACAACTTTAGAACTAGTTTCATTTGAGTCATTTGAACTAGTTATGGTTAAGATGAACAAGGTTGATATGAAAGTGTTCAAATGGCTAACTTCGGTTAACTATTGTTCATCCAACAAAGGTGTACAGGTTTAGGTACTGGTACTCATATCTAAATGAAGTCACTTTTCATTTCTGTGTAACAAGCTAAGTTTGATCCAATGGTTGAAAGATATTAGCTTGAGTCTAATCAGGTTTTCATCTAACGGTGAATATTGAATGCTTTGTTACCAAGATAACATTTATTTCAAACTCTGATTTGAAGACTATATAAGGGAGAACTAGCAACTAGAAACCTAATCCCCACACCTCCTGTGTGATACTAGTTGCGACTAGAGTCGATTATCCTTTAACCTTAGGTTTTCTCCAAAACCCTGTAGGTTAACGAGTGAAAGACTTCATTGGGATTGTGAATCTAGACCCAACTATTTCTCTGTAGTTGCATGTTTTGATCTTGCTGTTTTCTATCGTATTGAGTACTATCTTCTCTAAGATTTGCTCGATATTTAATCTCCGATAAGCAAGATAAAAAGTAGTCACAAATATCTTCGTCTCATCGTTTGTGATTCAATAATATCTCGTTTCGCTACCATATAATTAAGATTATTGTGAGGTGATTGATATTACTAGGTTGTTCTTCGAGAATATAAGTCTGGTGTATCAATTGGTTCATGTTAACCTTGATTTATCAAAAGACAGAACAAAACTCTTAGGTATTTCTGTGGGAAACAGATTTATCTATTCAATATATTTTTCTGTGTGAGACAGATTTATATCTTCAATAGACTTTTCTGCGTGAGACAGATTGGTTTATCAAGTCTTCGACTTTGGGTCGTAGCAACTCTTAGTTGTGGGTGAGATGTATTGATAAGTGTTACCCCGATTACCTTTTAAACGAGTCTGAATCTGTTGAAGAAAGGGAAGTAGCCAAAGAAAGTGAAATGATTCTAAAACTTGTTAGAATCCAGTATGGTAATAACAACCGGTTGAAACACAAAATCAATGTTCTCATTGGTATAACAAGGGTTCGTGTTCTTCAAATTAAGGCTCTTCGTGAGGCCAAACGCAAGGAGAATGCATTGGAAATTGAAGATCTATTGAGTAGACTTTTTATCCAATGTAAAGGATGTTCTAAAGAGTCCACTATACCAATCACTTTTGTCTCAATTGTGAATTCAGTTCCAGAAGTTAAGCCACATTCTTCTCCTATTTCAAAAAAAATGTGTCTGTATCTTCCTCAAATCAAGAAACCACCACCTTCCTTGGAAGGAAGAAATCTCCTAACGATGGTGTCAAGTCTATGTGTCTCTTTTGTGACTCAAAGAGCATTTTAAACACAAGAGCAAATCTAGGTTGAATGACAACTATATTGTTCTACTTCAACACACCTTGGATTCAATTCTTGAAGGTGTAACTGACATTCGTATGTCTAAACCAATCGGTTTTAGCACTTTCCCTGTGAATCCTTCCAAGAAAGTCAGTACAATTTGTTCCTCAAATGTCCATACTAGTGTTGATGGTGGTTTTTTCTTAGGGTTAAAATCGTAAAACCTTGCATCAGATGTGATGTCACTCTGCAAGGAAACGGTGCTGCGAGTACTAACCTCTCCACCGATATGTATATTGAGCCGCTCAATATACTTTTATCCATAACACTCTGTAAATTCTGGCACCTCGCCAATACTAGACTCACTGAGTACTTTCCTGTCCTATGTTCCCCAGCAGAACCCTTAAATCGGTATGGCATGACGTATTTATGTTCACTCGCAGTGGAGTAGCATGAACCTCCAAGTACCAAAGTTTAGGCCATTGCACGAAATGCTCAGACGGAAAGCACACTGCATTCTGTAGATAAGGATTTTTATGGTAGCATACAAAAATCCAGCTAAATATTGTGATAACTCACAAAGAACTCATAAACCCAACTAATTTGCAAATTAGGGTTTCGCGCCCCGCGCAATATACCAGACCCTGTTGGTCGAAACCATGCTTAAACAAGCTAGGCAACCAAATCCGCCACAACGCACTAAAAGTGCGGCCGAGCCCTAGCATGTCGGCCCTCTTTCCATCGACCAATCAGGTCGCTTCAAATCCGCCACCGCGCGTTGGAAGTGTGGCCACGCCCTAGCATGCCGGCCCCACTTCCCTTCGACCAATCAGGTTGCTCCAAACCTGCCACGGCCTCAAAAGAGGTCGCCATACTAATTTGGCTTCCCAAAACGCGCCAGCTTCTCAAAAACGCGCTAGCTTCCCAAAAACGCGCCAGCTTCCCAAAAACGCGCCAGCTTCCCAAAACGCGCCAGCATGCCGCACGCACGTACCACGCATGCCAGGCGCGCCTGATGAGACACGGCATGCCAAAAGCGTCATGCCATCGCATACTGCACGCACTAATTAGGGTTTCGACATGCCAAACCCTAATTTGGGCAAGTTGCTACCTAATTCTTCCACAAAGCCAATTTTAGCTTTAGCCATGTCGTGACTGGCATATCTCTATGCCACGGCTACTAGCATGGCACCATACCATGGCTACGCCATTGGAATACCGCCAACATGTTGCCAATGCGGCAATGCCGCTATGAAAACGAAAGGTAGCCACGATCAACGACTACCCTTCCTCCTGAGATGCAGATCTCAGCCGTACAAGTTCACCACAAAACTTGTGGAAACTTTTGGTCGCAATGCCAAGTTCCACGGTTCACGCCAAAACCCTAATTTGGTCGCGTCTAAAGTATGAACGAGCATGCCATGCCACCACGCCGCTGGCCGCCAAACGGAAGGTAGCCACGATCAACGGCTACCCTTCCTCCTGAGATGCAGATCTCAATCGTACAAGCTTGTCACCAAACCAAACGACTTGTGGCAACCTTTTGGCCGCAATACCGAAATTCCACGGTTTGTGCCAAACCCTAATTTGGCCACGCCAAAAATCATGCACATGCCATGCCAGCACCACGGCCACGCCGCTGGCTACCAACGGAAGGTCGCCATAATCAACGACCACCCTTCCTCCCGAGATGCAAAATCTCGGCCGTTGAAGGTCGCCACTGAACCGGCAAGCCTCTCTATTTTTACTTGACACACATAGCAACATGCTACACGTTCTCCATGAAAACACTCGAGACATCTAAACATGTCACAAACTGGGGGATGCTCATCAGGGTATTGGTCTGGCGGTTTACAGCGTGCGGCGTGCAATACGCCCGTTACAAGAAAGTGTCATAAAGATGAGGCGGTTAGTAATGGAAAGAAATAAGTGGTGAAACACATCTTCATTATGGAAACATCAATTCCAGGCGTTACCCGTTACCACTTTCTTCCACCACTCATCCGCTTCCATTTCTTACGAGGCCAGGGTACGTTTTATCACGACTTGTATAAATAGGTTTCACCTATTTCCACAAAAGGACAGGTTTTGGGTCAGGAGAACAATAAACATCCAGAAATCACCTGGTAGCTTTTCATTCAGCTCGCCAGTTCAACTTTTAGATACAAGTCGCAAAATACCCACACTTCCAGAATTAACTATTCTGGCCTCAACACTTTCTTCGCTTCCCTCCCTAAGACCAACCCTTCTCATTCACTTTGTGACCGAAGCAAGCCTAGAACGGCCATTTCTTGGTTTAGGCCAGGATTGTACAGATTGATCTCTCGAATCAAAAGTACTCCCGTGCAGTACATTGTTTTTGGTTTAAATTTGTTTCTCACCCGCACTCACACGAAATTACCGAAATCAGCAGAAACGGTTTTCACCCACAAACAATTGGCGACCACAGTGGGAGATTAATCTCTCGGTTACAATATCAATTTTTAATTCCCAATTTCACTTTTCGACCCAATTTTCAGAAGATGGTCGGTCTTGGAGCTGAGTCCACGATCTCAAACTCCGCTCAGGCTCCGGAGAATGACAATGCTCCCCCTCCCAACACGACACCTAATGGCGCAACCAATGGAGAAATTCCGAAGTTGGCCGAATTGGCACGAGTCTAGGAGATTCACGCAAGAAACATGTACCTAATGAAGGATGTAATCAACAGCATACTCAACTTTCTTATCAGCCTGACATCGGATCCGAATGATTCACCCACCCCGGAAACTCCAAGAATGGGGACTGAAGTCTCGGATGATCACTCTCAGGTTAACAGCTTCACCACCAATCATAAACCGGTAGACCAGGAGGCATTCGCGTTGGTGGAAAGTTTATGTGAACTTTTACACCTTTCAAAAGACCAGCGAGCAGAAACATTTGCTGCTATCAATCATATAGCCCTAGACGCATGCTTAGTTCCCTTACGATCAGAGACTCCAAGAAAACCAGAGATGTCCGTCAACAATATTACATTTACTGAGGACGACATGATGGCAGAAGAAGGGTATAACCGGTCCCTATACGTCACTGCTCGCATCAAATATTCGGAGTTCAAAAGGGCCCTCGTCGACACAGGGGCGTCCTCCAATGTTGTTACTCTCAGAACTCTCAGGATAGCCAAGGTGCGGCCAAGCAAAATCGTACGTCAGTCTACCATGATGACGAATTTCGAAGGAAACCTAACCATCACGTATGGATACATCAACCTGAATCTGTCAGTAGGACCAATCCAGTCGAAGGTAAAGTTCGAGGTAATCGAAAAGGAGCCAGACTACCACATGATACTGGGGAGACCGTGGCTCCACGATAACAGGATCATTCCTTCAACATATCACCAGTGCCTGAAGACCATGTTGAATGAAGAAGTTATTCGTATTCCCGCGTCGTTATCTCCTTATGCTCCAATCTGCGGTATGGAGATATTCGAACCAAAGGAAAATTCGCGGGACTCGTCAGGAAGACTCCACTGCACTCCGCTCCCGACGTGGACATCAATCGAAGAAGAGGACAGGCTCACATCGCTGCACCAAGAGACCCGACCTCATGTTCTCCCTCCAAAAGAAAAACACGTCAATCTCCCCTCATCAAGCGAAAACATAACTCACACTCATACCAAGCGGGAGCGGGCTTTCATTGCAAGTCGTGACGAAAAAGGGAAAACCGTATATCGGCGCCACTGTTAGCAATTAGCAGGGGAGACTAACACCCAGTCTCTCCGCCCAATGGAATGCAATCACAGCAGTGAGCCACAAGAGGAAGTGCCAGACGCACCACAATAACTGCAGGACGGAACCAACTCCACCACAGACGAACTCGAAGTCGTCAACATCGGAAGCGAGGAATCTCCACGGCCTATCTCCATCAGTTCAACTCTATGCACTGACGAATGTGAAAAACTTGTGAACCTTCTTAAGGAATATCGAGATGTATTCGCGTGGATGTACGAGGAGATGCCTGGCTTGGACGAGAAACTGGTCACACACTATCTACATGTAATACCCGGATCCAAGCCGGTCAAACAATCCCCAAGGCAATTCAGACACGATATAGAAGAACAGATCAATATTGAAGTTCAAAAACTATTAGCCGCTGGTTTCATCAAACCCATTCACCATCCCACCTGGTTAGCCAATGTGGTTCCAGTAAAGAAGAAGAACGGCCAAATCAGGTGCTGCATTGATTTTAGGGATCTGAACAAATGCTGCCCCAAGGACGATTTTTCTCTCCCTAACATCGATATGCTGGTAGACGCCACCAGTGGGCACGACATGTTCTATTTCATGGACGGGTACAACGGATACAATCAAATAAAGATGTACGAGCACGACGCAAGTAAAACAGCTTTTCGCACTCCTCTCGGAAACTTTTACTATACCGTGATGCCTTTCGGTTTGAAAAATGCTGGCGCCACTTACCAGCGCTCATGACAACAATTTTCCATGATATGATGCATAAACAAGTTGAAGACTACGTGGATGACATAGTGGTTAAATCCAAAACCCGGGCGGCCCATACATAAGTGCTAAGGCATGTTTTGAAAGGTGTCGTGAATACAAGCTAAAGATGAATCCTTTGAAATGTGCCTTTGGCGTCTCTTCGGAAAATTTCTAGGTTTCCAAGTGACCGCCAAGGGAATCAAAGTCGACCCATCCAAAACCCAAGCCATCCTCACGATGCCACCTCCACGGACTGTGAAAGAACTCCAGAGCTTCATGGGTAGGGTAAACTACATCCGGCATTTCATACCAGGTTTAGCTCAATTGGTTGCCTTGTTCACCCCCTTGCTGAAGAAAGGGGCAAGTTTTGTTTGGACGCCGTTGCAATAAGAGGCGTTTCGAAAGATTCAACAGATACTTTCATCTCCAGCCTTCATGAAATCTACTGTACAAGGAAGACCGTTGTGTCTCTACACTGCTTTTAGTGATAATGCTGTCGGAGCCCTTCTCTCCTAAGAAGATGATGAAGGAATTGAGCATCCTATATACTACTTCAGTCGGACGTTGAGGGATGCTGAACTCAGATACCCTAAAGCAGAAAAAGCGTGCCTAGCCCTGATTCATTCCATTCAGAAGTTCAGGCATTATTTGCTTTCAAACAAAGTGGTGCTGATATCCAGGTCCGATCCTCTGAAGTTTTTGCTTTCAAAACCGGCCCTGATAGGAAGGCCAGCCAAATGGCTCCTCCAAATGTCAGAGTTTGATATAAGGTTCGCTTCCCCAAAAGCTATCAAAGGACAAGCGGTCACAGATTTACTCGCAGCTTTCCCGGGAGAAGGTACCACAACACTTCACGAAGACCTTCCTGGAGAGTTTCCGGAAGTCTCTTTTGGCAAGGAAGAGGCGTGGCTACTATTCTTCGATGGATCCGCTACCCCTACCAATAATACCGGAGGAGCAGGCGTAACCGGTGAAGTTTTATCGCATTCCTTCAAGATAGACTTTCACTGCACCAACAATTCAGCAGAATATGAAGCTTTTCTCATAGGGTTATCATTAGCCAAGTAAGCTGGAGCTACGTGTCTGGAAATAAGGGGTGATTCTAAGTTGATGGTTAACCATATACACGCTAAAAGAGGTGACGCTGGCCCCGTATAGATCCGAAGCGCAAAAGCTACTAAATTACTTTGCTGACGCAACCATAACGCATATTGGCCGTAGCAACAACAGACATGCTGACTGCCTAGCCACATTAGCATCAAAGCTTCAGTTCGAGGGTTTGGAAGAAGCATTGATAGTGAAAACACGAACCATGGCATCAACATGGATTTCACGATCCAAGGATACTGAAGCCAACGACTGGAGACACCGATTATTCAAGAACTTAACAACTCGCTTTCTCAAGGGAAAATCAGTCACAAAACCTTACAAAACTTCTTCATGCTTCACGGGATGTTGTATTACCGGAACCAGATGGTTCCCAATCAAGATGCCTCGGAGATGAAGAGGCGCAACAGCAGCTTAACCATATTCATAACAAAGTTTGCAGGCAAACGTTGGTAGTAACACTTTATCGTCGTCTGCAACGCCTTGGCTACTACTGGCCAGAAATTGAGACTCAATCTCGTTTGCTCTAAGGATCTTGTTCCAATTGCCAAGAACCACCGCATCAACTGGAAGTTTTCAATATTAACCACACTGGGGACTGCAGAAGTTGTACATCAGTTATCTTCGCGACGGCGTACTTCCTACCAGCAAGAGAGATGCAACCAGGGTAAAGCAAAGATCCAAAAGATTCATACTCCACGAGGGAATCCTGTATCGTAAAAGCTTTGGGGGAGACTTATTACGATGCCTGGGCGAGGAAGAAATCCCAATCATGTTGAAAGAAATGCACGAAGGCGAGCACCAAGGGAAAAGGAAGTTGTTTCTCCAGATACACGAGCGATACTACTGACCGACCATGGAAGACGACGCGGCTGCTTTTGTTCAAAGATGCCACAAATGTCAAATTCATGGGAATCTTATTCACGCACCCTCTACTCCGCTGCATTTGACAAGTAGTCCATGGCCGTTTTATAGCTGGGGACTCGACATCATCGAGAAGATCAACCCGTCATCATCAAAACAACATGAGTATATAATAACCGCAACGGAGTATTTCACCAAATGGGTTTAAGCCATTCCTTTACGAGGGACTACTGGAGCCACAATTGCAGCGTTCATCAAGGAATATATCATTTGCCGTTTTGGTGTGCCTAAACACATCATCACCGACAACGACACCCCTTTCGCCAACAAGCAAGTGCGGGAGTTACTTGAAGAATATGGAATTAAACAAGTTTTCTCTACCATTTACTACCCCCAAGGGAATGGGCAGGCCGAAATCACCAACAAGACTCTGATTCGAATCCTCAGCCGGACAGTGTACGATAACCCTCGAACATGGCATGAACAGTTACCCATGGCGCTTTGGGCATATCGGACATCACCAAGGAGCTCTAATGGCGCCTCCCTTTACTCTCTCGTCTACGGCGCGGACGCCATTCTCCCAACAGAAATTAAAATCCCGTCAGCAAGGATTGCCGAGGCAAGTGGAGTCCAATGGAATGAAGCCGAAACATCGAATGCCAGGGTAGCGGAGCTAGACACTTTAGATTCCAGGAGGGCTAAAGCAGAGGATCACGCGCAAGCATACATAAATAGAATTTCCCGAGCATATGACAAAGCGGTGAAACCTCGAGTTTTTCAAGTAGAAGATTTGGTGTTGAAGACTGCCAAACACATTCAACAAGACATGACTGCACCAAAATTCTCCTCAAAATGGGAAGGGCGTTATGTGGTCACCAAAGCATACAACAGTGGATACTACAGGGTCATCAAGGAAGATGGAGGCAAATTGGAAACAATCATCAATAGAAAATGGCTCAAGGCATACTACGCCTAACTATTACCTCACCCATCACCATCTCATGGCACAGCTAGACAGGCCTTTTTCTGTTTCCTTCACATCCCAGTTATTAATAACTTTATTTTAGTCAAAGCATATCAATGAAAATTATCTTATTTCTCCAAAAACCAGTACAAAAAAAAGTATATGTTCGAGACCAGAAAGAAAACCAGACGTCTCACAACTACATAACTCAGAAAAGCCCGTCCAATAGATTATAATTCCTTGAAAGCATCATCTTCAACCTATTTTGATATCTTTCAGTCCTACTCTTCAAGTCCTGGATAGCCTTTCCTACCTTTTGAGATTCTACTGCCAGAGCCTTCTTCTTTTCCAAAACGGCTTTTGTGGCAGGATCGACGTTGGCAAGAATACCGGCTCTGTCAACCTTCAAAATGTCAAGGCGATGCCGTAGCCAAATTACATTGAACTCAAGGGATTCACAGGTAGACACCATGTTTTCCCACCTTTCAATAGTGATTTCGTGATGTCGCGGATGGATGTGCCCTCCATTTGAACAATCATAGGCAGGAGACAATTCACTGTGGTAACCAAAGCCGACGAACAATGATTCACCATGTTCCTGGTGGCAATATGGCCATATTTTCTCCAGATTTTCGTATACAGAGTCACGAATTCCTTTCGCACTTGGAATTTACCGACGCTTCGGTAGCTAGAAGACAAACACTTCATGCGGATTTCAAATGACAAGCCTGCATTGGGATATTCATAGCAAGAGATGCCCAAATCAGCATTTTCCAGATCAACAGCGGTCGGTGTGCTTGGGTTCGAAGAAAGGGGGGCGGTCAGATCATCATCATCAACGACGGTCACACATGTCCCGCGGGTTGGATATCTCTGCGCAAAAGAAAATCTCCCTTCGTCACTAGTCAGCAACAATAAACAAATATCTATTGGTTAACGAAAGCATACCGGTATGATCTTCTTGACTCGGATAAATCGGATGGGGGAATTGTCGCAGGAGCAAGAACGTCCGCGCTTAACTGAAGAATCAGGCTGGCTCAAGGATGATTCACTTCTGCTCGACATGATGAAAGAAATATGGATTCAATAGGAGAAACCTTTGATGTGAACTGGGAAGGATGATATAGTTTCACCAGCATATATATACTGCGGAAACCATAGAAAGAAACGGATGCTGAGCAAACGCGGTGACAATAAAATCAGCCTACATGACAGCCGAAAAATCAGCCACAATAAAATCTCTTGTCGAAACCCAAATAAAAAAAAACAGTCAAACATTCAAAGGAGGAATATGTTTTCAAGCTCGGAACCCTGGCACAAACGCGTACCTAGAATGTATTCTCCTTTCCACTGAGGCATTAACCACGCAAGAAGACGGTCAAGACAAGCCGAGCCAACGGCTCCACGCCCAAGCCAAGCCATCATCTCCGCGTCCAAGCCATCTCTGCGCCAAGATAAGCCAATGGCTCAAAGCCGAGCCATCTCCGCGCCCAAGCCATCGCCCAAGCCAAGCCGTCTTCGCGCCGCGCCCAAGCCATCTCTGCGTCCAAGTTAGCCGCGCCATCCGCTACTTCGGCTAGCCGCCCATCTGCTTCTTCAAGCTAACAGTGCCAACGACCCATGGCCAAGATAAATCTATACAAAATCCGCCAGCACAAGGATCACAGATTTCTCATGCCTTCCACTAAAGTTTAGTTGAATATACTTGGCTATCTCTTCACGTATTGCTCTCTCAATTTTACTCTCGCTTGTCACCATCTCATGCTTACCCCGCAACAATGCCACTGTTACGTGCTAAGCAGGGGACTTAATGTTGATGGTGGTTTTTAGCTTAGGGTTAAAATCGTAAAACCTTGCATCAGATGTGATGTCACTCTGCAAGGAAACGGTGCTACGAGTACTAACCTCTCCACCGACACGTTTATTGAGCCGCTCAATATACTTTTATCCATAACACTCTGTAAATTCTGGCACCTCGCCAATACTAGACTCACTAAGTACTTTCTGTGCTATGTTCCCAGCAGAACCCTTAAATCGGTATGGCATGACGGATTTATGTTCACTCGCAGCGGATAGCATGAACCTCCAAGTACCAAAGTTAAGGCCATTGCACGAAATGCTCATACGGAAAGCAGACTGCATTCTGCAGATAATGATTTTTATGGCAGCATACAAAAATCCAGCTAATTATTATGATAACTCACAAAGAACTCATAAACCCAACTAATTTGCAAATTAGGGTTTCGCGCCCGCGCAGTATACTAGACCCCGTTGGTCGAAACCATGCTTACACAAGCTAGGAAACCAAATCCGCCACAACGCACTAAAAGTGCGGCCGAGCCCTAGCATGCCGGCCCTCTTTCCATCGACCAATCAGGTCGCTTCAAATCCTCCACCGCGCGTTGGAAGTGTGGGCACGCCCTAGCATGCTGGCCCCACTTCCCGTCGACCAAGCAGGTTTCTCCAAACCTGCCACGACCTCAAAAGAGGTCGCCATACTAAGTAGGCTTCCCAGAATGCGCCAGCTTCTCAAAAACGCGCTAGCTTTTCAAAAACGCGCCAGCTTCCCAAAAACGCGCCAGCTTCTCAAAAATGCGCCAGCTTCCCAAAAACGCGCCAGCTTCCCAAAACGCGCCAGCATACCGCACGTACGTACCACGCATGCCAGGCGCGCACGACAGACACGCATGCTAAAAGCGCCATGCCATCGCATACTGCACGCACTAATTAGGGTTTCGACACGCCAAACCCTAATTTGGGCAAGTTACTACCTAATTCTTCCACAACGCCAATTTTAGCTTTATCCATGTCGCAACTGGCACACCGCTATGCCGCGGCTATTAGCATGGCACCATACCACGGCTATGCCATGGCTACGCCACTGGCATACCGCCAGCATGTTGCCAATGCCGCTATGAAAATGAAAGGTAGCCACGATCAACGGCTACCCTTCCTCCTGAGATGCATATCTCAGCCGTACAAGTTCGCCACCAAAGTTGTGGCAACTTTTGGTCGCAATGCCAAGTTCCACGCCAAAACCCTAATTTGGACGCGTCTAAAGTATGCACGAGCATGCCATGCCACCACGCCGCTGGACGCCAAACGGAAGGTAGCCACGATCAACAACTACCCTTCCTCCTAAGATGCTAATCTCAACCGTACAAGCTTGTCACCAAACCAAACGACTTGTGGCAACCTTTTGGCCGCAATGCCGAAATTCCACGGTTTGTGCCAAACCCTAATTTGGCCATGCCAAAAAGCATGCGCAAGCCATGCCAGCACCACGGCCACGCCGCTGGCTACCAACGGAAGGTAGCCATAATCAACGGCCACCCTTCCTCTCGAAATGCAAAATCTCGACCGTCGAAGGTCGCCACTGAACCGGCAAGCCTCTCTATTTTAACTTGCCACACATAGGAACATGCTACACGTTCTCCATGAAAACACTCGAGACATCAAAACATGTCACAAACTGGGGGATGCTCATCAGGGTATTGGTCTGGCGGTTTACAGCTTGCGGCGTGCAATACGCCCGTTACAAGAAAGTGTCATAAAGGTGAGGCGGTTAGTAATGGCAATAAATAAGTGGTGAAACGCATCTTCATTATGGAAACATCAATTCCAGGCGTTACCCGTTACCACTTTCTTCCACCACTCAACCGCTTCCACTTCTTACGAGGCCAGGGTACGTTTTATCACGACTTGTATAAATAGGTTTCACCTACTTCCACCAAAGGACAGGTTTTGGGTCAAAATAACAATACACATCCAGAAATCACCTGGTAGATTTCCATTCAGCTCGCCAGTTCAACTTTCGGATACAAGTCGCAAAACACCCACACTTCCAGAATCAACTATTCTGGCCTCAAAACTTTCTTCGCTTCCCTCCCTAAGACCAACCCTTCTCCTTCACTTTGTGATCGAAGCAAGCCTGGAACAGCCATTTCTTGGTTTAGGCCAGGATTGTACAAATTGATCTCTCGAATCAAAAGTACTCCCGTGCAGTACATTGTTTTGGGTTTAAATTTGTTTCTCACCCCCACTTACACGAAATTACCGAAATCAGCAGAAACGGTTTTCACCCACAAACAAATGGTAACAGTAATCTTAGCACAAATCGTCCAAGAAGGTTTTAAGGAGGATCTTTTTTGGTTAAAAAGGGAGATGATGTTGTTCTTGATGTGAATAAGGTATCAGAAGAAGGAAGAAAAAATGGAGATGTGAAAGACCACCTAAATTTAATAATTGAAGGATACAAAGAGCTCATAAACAGGCTGTCAAATTCCTCTGATCAAAACCCTTCAGGTAAGAATCCATATTATGCGTCTTATTTTGATGATAGTGTGTTTTATGATAACTTTTCACATCAAAAGGTTTCTCCTCCAAAAATAAGGAAAAGAGGTTTAACTGTGAACAATGTTCACTTAATGAGCACAATGCTCATACTTGTGCTTGTTAATCACAAGGTTAAAACCTCACTCACGATCGGGAATACTTTGTGGCAAAATGTTCTCTGTTTGATCGAGCTATTTTCTTGTCGTTCTTAATTGGATAATATGTGTTAGACATTTTTGCACAAGTATCTTTATCCTTATTGAGTCTTGTTCTTGTGATTGTCCTTTTATTTCTTGTGGTTAAAATGCTTCTCTTATGCTCTAAATTTTACTCTTGAGAGAATATAAATTATTGAGCTAAGATTTGTGAAAATATTCACTTAGAAATATCTTGATTTGCAAACGTTTTTTTTATTTGCCCTTTTCAGTAGTTTTTGTGTTTATGGGTCAAGATTGTGTTCGTACGGGTACCCATGTTACTTTTCACGAACCAACTATAGAAAGCCTAAAATTTCCCCAAAACCGTTTATATACTTTTCCTTTTGAGATTGAGTTATGTCTCTCAAGGTTTTCTCTTATCAAAAATGTCTTCTCCTCCTTGTTCTTGGGATTTGCCAGAAGATTTTGCTGATAATGCAATATATTTCAGTTTCGATAGGAAGAAGAGAAGAACCATTGTAGATGCTGACGAACTCAAACGTAATGTATCATGCTATTATGCATTTACTCATAAAGATGTTGAAAATGTTGAGACGGTCTCTGCTGAAGTGGTTCATGATTTTCTCAAATACTTTAAGAAGGCAAAACTGCAGCTCGTTGATACTATGAAGGGTCTCGATGTGTTAAAAACTGAGTTGAAAAAGGTTAACTTTGACTTTGTTCTCATGAAAAGATCTTCTCAGTGAGGATATCTTCTCCGAAGAAGCGGTTGAAGCTGTCAATCACAAGCCCAAAGGTCTTGAAACCCGTGAAGCTTCCGAACGTGAACTTTAATTTAGCTTGTGATCGGTTTTTGTTTTTAGAGTTATTTTAGTTTTTATCTAGGAAACTTCTTATGAGAATTTATTCTTGTGCTTTAAGAAGGATAACTAGGGTTTGGAATAGAAATTACTGTGAGTACACATAGTGTTAGAGCATTGCTCGGTCGAACTCGCATGCGTTGCTATCTCAAGCATGTTTGTCAATGTTAGTGATCAAAACTATAAGTCTTGATTTCTAGCCTATTATAGCTAAAGGTCTCGGACTAGGATAGAAAGTGTAGTTGAGCTCAAGACTCCATGGCAATCATCATACAAGACGAAGGACTACTCAAGGAACTGGTGGAACTTCATCGACTAAAAGGTATGTGGAGACTTGAACTTATCTGTCACTCAGATAGACACATTTTTGTGTCTGAATCGCCTCGATGTTTGTATTGTTAGAACTCGATTTTTGTACTAATATTGTGTTTTTATGTATTTGTAGGTATTTTTGGGGAATAAACATTTTTCGAAAAATCGGCTCGAAAAGTTGTCTAAAGCACCCGGAGGACCTTTGCTATACAAACTCTCACTTTGGTTAAGGGGTACCTCAATTACTAAGGGGCACCTCAATCACTATTTGCACCCCGGAGCGTCACCTGCTAAACGCACCCCCGTCTCTATTAGGGGGAGGTCATCTTCTTCATTCAAATTCCAAGTTTTGGCGGGAAATCTCACAGGCGACTGGCAGAATTAGGGTTCACCTTTTGGACGTGATTTCATGAGATTCAATAGCTGATTTTTGTTGGGTCGGATCAACTCATCTAGACAAAGATGTTATGGGCTTTGGAATCAGTTAAAATTGGATGGAAATGCAGATTGAATAGCTTCAGGGTGTTACGTATTTTGAAGAGAAAAAAACCCGATATTGTTGTCTGGTTTTGGGACGACTTCTAGGGAGATTAAAACACCAGAGTCAATTGGATTGGGCCTGTTTCAGCTAAACAGGACTGGTAAGTCCATCAGAATAGAATAAAATGAGCCGCAACATGAACTCGTAGAAAACAGGGGAGTTCATGTAAGGAGAGGATAATCACGGGATTACAGTGGGTTTAGACGTGTGATGTACGTGTTTGGATAGAGTTTGGTCGATGCAGAATCGTGTAGGAGTTAAACAAAGAATATTCAGCAGCTGTAGACGCGTGAAACAATAAAAAATAGATAGTGTTTCCTGTGAAAATCCGAGAGCAATAAAGAGAAGATATTCGCATTCAAGTGGAGATATATTTGGTCCTGGCGTAGATAAATGAGTGGTTGAGAAGTTATGGGGGTTATGGAGAGTTAGGGGACGAAACAGGGCGAGAAATCAGAGTTGCAGAGATGAACCAGTTCTCCTGGTGAAGAAGAACACGAAGAACATTAGACTATAGAAGACAGTCGTATTACTAAAGTGCCAGCGACACTTCATATTTATCGTTCTCTGTAACAGTTTGGTTTGTAACAAATATAATTGTTACAAACCCGGTTTTAATTGTTTTTCTCCCATTTCATTATTGTGAACACCTTTTGAGCAATAAAAATGAATTTTGAGTGTGTTTCCAACCTAATGAGCTAAACCCCAGCACTGGGACGACGAAGGAAGACGAATTTCATACATGGGTAAAATTATTTAATTCTTTTTAAGACTTTTGCATTAATTTTAATTGAAATATAATTTGAATTAATTGGTTGTCATTTAATTTGATGAGGTATGCTTAGCTTAAATGTTTTGATACATCATGCTTAGGATTTACAACTAATCTTTTGTGAATCTACCTTGGCAAAATCAGAGTCCATGTTAATTTTATTTATTGAGCTTTAATTGTTGAGAATAAATAAATTGAACCCTAGGTTATGAATTCGACGAAATCCTAGTCCCAGTAATTCTCTTCATCCTGTGACAATATTTTGTATATATTTTTCCTTATTTTCGTTGTTAGTTTTAAAACAAATTCTCAACAAGTCTGAGTGAACGAATCATCTTACTACAACATCATTGAAAAATCACATCAATTTTTGGCGCCGCCGACGCGGACTTGTTTTTTTTTTATTATTATTATTTTTGTTCTTTTTTACGCGTTTTGGTATTTTTGTTTGCTTTCAGATTTGGAGTAAAGCGAAAGAAAAAGAGAAAGTGCTGAAAAGAAAAGCAAAGCCAAAATAGGAAAGAAAAGAGAGATCCAAACGGAGTGAAGAAGAAAATTTTGTATATAGTGTTATTATTATTTATTTATTTTAGAAACTGTAATTAGGTAATTATTTTTGTAATTTTTATTTTTATTTTTGGACTTTTTAATTTTTGGACTTTATTTTGGACTTTTGGACATTATTATTTTTAAAACCCTAAGGAAGGGTTCGTTTAAATAAAACTGCTGCAGGGAAGGACGACCGTTACGATACCGTCTCGGCCCCTCGGGTTCGTACACTGACATCGGAGTCGGTGGCTCGAGTCGACTTCAACGGTTCATCCCCCGTCTGGAACGGGAGGTAAGTTTTTCTGAACACCCGCGAATCCCCTGTCAGTGGGTTTATTTTGTGTTGAGAATGTCGAACTGGTATTACGATAGCCAATACAACGAATATCCGACTAATTTTCAAAATGGACATTACTTTGACCATAGTGTGAATAGTGGTTGGGAACGCCAACCTTTTGAAGATTATGACTCATACCATGGTGAGCCCAATTACTATTCACATGAATACCGGTCATACGAGCAAAATTCCTATAATTCCTCTTCTCTAGATGAAGCACGTAAGATACTTGAGTCAACGCGTAAGTTAACTGAGTCAACACGTGAGTTTGCTGAGACAACACGTAGGTTAGAGTTAGAGACGGAAGAAATAATTGCTCGAATTACTCTTGATTTCCAATACATTCTTTCCAATATCACCCGTGAAAATGAGGACAATTTTTATCAGGATGACGAGGTTAGAATTGGTAACACTACTTGTTAAGATGAGGTTCGATCATTTTCATGTTATTATAATGATGATTGTGATGAGGATAATATTGATGAAGAATTTGTTACTCCCAACGAGCTTTATAATGATAATGTTAATTCTAGTAAAAATCCAAATAATTTTAATAATTATTCACCTATTCAAAAGGACGAGGGTTTGACTAGAAATATCCCTATTTTAGACGATGTAGTATTTCCTTTTCACGAAGCCAACGAAGGTTTAGAGGAATGAGTTTATTTTGAGTCTTGAGATTTAGAAACAATAGTCTTAGACAAAGAAAGTGAACTCGTAGAGATGTGTGAGGATGAGCCTGACTTAGAAGAATCAATTGACCATTTCCAGGAATCTGATGACCTAGAAATTAGGGAAGTTGTGACTAGTATTTCTAGAGACACTGAAAACTCTAAGTTTGGGGGTGTTATCATTCTCCATGTGCTTTTTAACTCTTAGAAAGGTCCCTCACTTGGGACTTGATATATGTGCCTCAACCATTGTGCCAGATTATCTTCATATTAGCTCTCCCGAACCTAATAATATCCATGAAGAAGTTCAGTTGTTAGATACCCATCCTCTGGTTGATGTGGTTTACCCAGGCGATAATACCCAAATTGACTTTGTTTTCCCACCAAATATTTTTCAACCAATTGTGAGAATGTATAAGTTTCAGATGTGTCAATTATTAAGTTTTGAGACTAAACCTAATTACTTTAGGATATTAGGGTTGACACATTTGCTTAAGGAAGACCACCAATCTTATTGTGGTTAGATGTGTAAGTCAAAACTGATTGACTTAGAGGATCCTCAATTATTCAGGTTATTATTATGTGCTTCTAAGTTTTTATTTGAGTTTTTCCAGACTCTAGAACCTGAACATTCGGATCTAACTTATGAGGAAACGCAACCCATGAAAATATTTTATCTAGACCCAGTTATAGAACCTGAACCTGAACCACAGCTAGATGTAGTTGTCTTAAACATGAAACTAGACAAGGGTGTACTTTATTTGTTAATTTTCTTGGCATGTTGCAGATTCCCTTTACTTGTGATAGCCTTATTTGGTTTTGGTGATCCGCAGTTATTCCGACTATTACTTTATGATTCTATGAGGTGACTAATTCCTTCTGATGTCTGGCTGAAGACTTTAAACTTAGCACTTCTTGGGAGGTAACCCATGCTCATGCAACACGGTAATATCTTTCCTTAACTCTTTTGCTTCAAGTGGTAACAGTTTCTCCTTGTTCATGCTTTTAATTTTATCTTTAGAACATTGAGGACAATGTTAGATTTAAGTTTGGGGGTATGGGAGAAACTTTTTAGTTGCAGTATCATCTCCAGAGTCTAGAAATTTATGTTTATTAAGGTTGGCACTAACCAATCTAAGTGGATGGGAACATCTTGGTTGTAGGAGTTGAGGAACCAATCTGATTAGATGGAAACATCTAAAGAGTCTATTCATAAAAGCACAGAGCTCAGGTGTTAGAATTAAAAAAACATGATAGTTTCGCCATATCTTGTTGAATCCTTTTCACCTTCTGTTTTTATTTTTCTTTTCTTATAAGTGATTGGGTGAGTGATTGAGATACCAAAAAAAAAAAAAAAAAAAAAGAAAGACCTGACCATCAGACCAACCAGAATAAATTCAATAAAGTCGACCACTGGTGCCCTTGTATATGCCAGTTGTGTTGACCTAGAGTTAGGATTATCACCCATTTGGTTCCCTCGTATATGCCAGCTATGTTGATATTAGTCAGACCGGTGTCTCAGTCCATTAGGATAGGTTCACCCTAGTCAATATCAAAACCATCTACGTTTTTCTCTACATCCATCTTCTTAATCTTTCCATGTGATTGGTTGACTCCGGTTATGATGTACAGAAACTATCTGAGTAGAGCTCTGTGACTTATATATGAATTTTAGTATGCTTGAGTGCAAACTCGTGTACAACAATTGGAATTTTGCATCAGGGTACTTCCTCCTATAGTCAATGATTGTATGCCAACCAAGGAGATTCTTTAGTGCCTTTCAAGGTTCTGCGTAGATAGCTAGGGTCTGGAGTCAAGGTTTTGTGGGTACACCTCTGGTAAACCCTCCCGAGACTATAACTCGGTCACTAAGGCCACCTAGTGAGTTAGGATTTTATTTTCTTGATTTGATTTGCTCGGGACTAGCAAATAATAAGTTTGGGGGTATTTGATAGACACATTTATCGCCTCGATGTTTGTATTGTTAGAACTCGATTTTTGTACTAATATTGCGTTTTTATGTATTTGTAGGTATTTTTGGGGAATAAACATTTTTGGAAAAATCGGCTGAGGACCTTTGCTATACAGACTCTCACTTTGGTTAAGGGGCACCTTAATCACTATTTGCACCTCAGGGTGTCACCTGCTAAACGCACCCCCGTCTCTGTTAGGGGGAGGTCATCTTCTTCATTCAAATTCCAAGTTTTGGCGGGAAATCTCACAGGCGACTGGCAGAATTAGGGTTCACCTTTTGGACGTGATTTCATGAGATTCAATAGCTGATTTTTGTTGGGTCGGATCAATTAAGCTAGACAAAGATGTAATGGGCTTTGGAATCAGTTAAAATTGGCTGGAAATGCAGATTGAATAGCTTCAGGGTGTTACGTATTTTGAAGAGAAAAAAACCCGATATTGCTGTCTGGTTTTGGGACGACTTCTAGGGAGATTAAAACACCAGAGTCAATTGGATTGGGCATGTTTCAGCTAAACAGGACTGGTAAGTCTATCAGAATCGAATAAAATGAGCCGCAACATGAACTCGTAGAAAACAGGGGAGTTCGTGTAAGGAGAGGATAATCACGGGATTACAGTGGGTTTAGACGTGTGATGTACGTGTTTGGATAGAGTTTGGTCGATGCAGAATCGCGTAGGAGTTAAACAAAGAATATTCAGCAGCTGTAGACGCGTGAAATAATAAAAAAAAGATAATGTATCCTGTGAAAATCCGAGAGCAATAAAGAGAAGATATTCTCATTCAAGTGGAGATATATTTGGTCCTGGCGTATATAAATGAGTGGTTGAGAAGTTATGGGGGTTATGGAGATTTAAGGGACGAAACAGGGCGAGAAATCATAGTTGCAGAGATGAACCAGTTCTGCTGGTGAAGAAGAACACGAAGAACATTAGACTATAGAAAACAGTCGTATTACTACAGTGCCAGCGACACTTCATATTTATCGTTCTCTGTAACAGTTTGGTTTGTAACAAATATAATTGTTACAAACCCGGTTTTAATTGTTTTTCTCCCATTTCATTATTGTGAACACCTTTTGAGCAATAAAAATGAATTTTGAGTGTGTTTCCAACCTAATGAGCTAAACCCCAGCACTGGGACGACGGAGGAAGACGAATTTCATACATGGGTAAAATTATTTAATTCTTTTTAAGACTTGCATTAATTTTAATTGAAATATGATTTGAATTAATTGGTTGTCATTTAATTTGATGAGGTATGCTTAGCTTAAATGTTTTGATACATTATGCTTAGGATTTACAACTAATATTTTGAGAATCTACCTTGGCAAAATCAGAGTCCATGTTAATTTTATTTATTGAGCTTTAATTGTTGAGAATAAATAAATTGAACCCTATGTTATGAATTCGACGAGATCCTAGTCCCAATAACTCTCTTCATCCTGTGACAATATTTTGTATATATTTTTCCTTATTTTCGTTGTTAGTTTTAAAACAAATTCTCAACAAGTCTGAGTGAACGAATCATCTTACTACAACATCATTGAAAAATCACATCACACTCAAAAGTCTATTTATTCTATCTCATATTCTTCAGACAAAAGTCGTTTTGATATATAGACTTTCATTATACACAATTGGTATTTCGAGCCGAGTTTATCTCGCCTATCTATTTATCGAAATATGTGTTGGTAAGCTTTCACTTTAGCCAAATTCATCTTTACATAGTGACGAATGTCATGTTATGTTTCAATCACTTTGGAAATTGCTCTGACGAAAAATGGTCTGTGAATAATGGCTATATAACGTCCTCTTAGAATGTTTCAATGATTGAAATGAGATTTTAGATTACATAACCATTGGTAGGATATAAGCATTGTTGTGGAAACACATATATGTATAAGTCCTTATTCCTTGAACCAAAGTTTGCGAACTTTATTGATCAAGAGAAACGGAATGTGGCATGAGCCAAGTCCGCGAACTGGCGGAAGTTCTCGACCCGTTTTTGCTTCGATTGTGTCTTGTGTAGTTACATACGATCTAAGCAATTGAACAACTCTCTAACTAGTTCATTTGAGTCATTTGAACTAGTTATGGTGAAGAAGAATATGGTGGATATGAAACTGATCATATGGCTAACCATTTGGTTAATTATTGTTGAACCAACAAATGTTAATGTTTGGGAACGGTTACATAAACCCAAAATTGGACATTTCATTTTTGTGTAACAAGCTAAGGTTTCGATCCAACGGTTGAGAAATATTAGCTTGAATCTAATCAGGTTTTTCATCTAACGGTGAATATTGAATGCTTTGTTACCAAGCTAACATTGATTGCAAACCATGATTTGAAAGACTATATAAAGGAAAACTCTAGCAAATGGGAAACCTAATCCCCACACCTTATGTGTGATACTAGTTTCATAAGCTATAGTCGATTCACCTTTAACCTTGGGTTTTCTTCTCTAAACCAAGTTAACGACTTAAAGACTTCATTGGGTTTATGAAGCTAGACCGATACTACTATTCTTGTAGTTGTGTGATCTGATCTTGCTGTTTCTATCGTATGAGTACAATTGGAATAATTGGCTTGAGATTTATATCTCCGATAGGCAAGATAGAAAAGAAATCACAAATACCTCGTCTCATCGTTTGTGATTCCGCAATATCTTTTTTCGTTGCGTCGATTAAGATTATTGTGAGGTGATTGATAATACTAGGATGTTCTTCGGGAATATAAGTCCGTGTTATCAATTGGTTCATGTTCACCTTGATTTATCAAAAGAAGGAACAAAACTCGTAGGTATATTCGTGGGAGACGGATTTATCTATTACCGCAAACTTTTCTGTGTGATACATATTTGTTTATTAAAGTCTTCGACTTTGGGTCGTAGCAACTCTTAGTTGTGGGTGAGATCAGCTAAGGGAATCAAGTACGTAGCATCCTGCTGGGATCAGAGGCGTATGAGCATAACTGTACCTTGGATCAGTGTGAGATTGATTGGGGTTCAACTACAGTCCAGACCGAAGTTAGTTTGGAGTAGGCTAGTGTCTGTAGCGGCTTAATACAATGTGTCTTCAATCTGGACTAGGTCCCGGGGTTTTTTCTGCATTTGCGGTTTCCTCGTTAACAAAATTCTAGTGTCTGTGTTATTTATATTTCGCATTATATTTGTTTATATAATTGAAATATCACAGGTTGTGCGTTGTTCAATCAATTAGAATATCCGACCTTTTGGTTGTTGGTTTAAATTGATTGACACTTGGATATTGGTCTTTGGTACCATCCAAGTTATCTCTCTAGTATTTGATAAAGACTCGCAGATTTCTATTTGCTTGAATATATATCAAATCGAGAGATTGAGATATTAACTATTTGATATACCTTTTATCTAGATTGAGTCTGACTGTCTAGTTGATTCTCTAGAAAGTATATTAGAGTTTGTCCATACATATTGCTAATCGAATTGTTGGGTGTGGTTGTTGTACCCCCGCTTTTTCAATTGGTATCAGAGCAGGCAAACACGTTCAAGACCTTATAAGTCTGTGTTTGTAGCGATCTGACTCTATGGACAGAGGTGTTATCTCTATTAACGTACCATCGGTCTTCGATGGATCTAATTACTTATGGTGGAAAATTGTTATGCGAGCTTTTCTTCAAGCACGTGATTTTCAATCATGGGTATATGTTGTTAATGGCTATGATCCTCTCGTTGATGTAAACGTTCCCAAGAATATTGGTGAATACACCCCTGTTGAGATACTTGCTGCAAAGCAAAATTCCGACGGTTTGAATGCCATCATACATGCCATTACCCCAAATCTTTAGCACCATGTGTCAAATTACACTAAGTCGCAAGAAGCTTGGGATATCTTAGAAACCGTTTTTGAAGGTAATACCAGTGAAAAGGAAGCTAGGCTTCAAAACCTTAATTCCGATTGGGAAAACCTTCGTATGGCTGAAGAAGAAACATTTGATGAGTTTAATCACAAAGTGTCTGAAATTGTTAATGCATCTTTTGCATTGGGTAAGACTATTCCTGAAAAGGATATTGTGATGAAAATTCTCAGATCGCTGCCATCCATATACGATTTTAAGAAGCATGCCATCGTTGAGGGAAATAACCTTGATAATCTCTCCAGAAATACGCTGGTTGGGAAGCTTAAGATCTTTGATCATGAACATTCATCCAAAACTAATGATGTTGAGTTCAAAGCACTAAAGGACACTAAATTACTTGATAAAAGTAAAAAAGTGTATATCTCTGAAGATGATCACTCTGAGACAGATTCATCAGATGAAGATCTTGACAAATTAGTCTCGATGATCACTAGACAGTTTAGGGATCTTCTGCTGAAGAGAAGTAAACGGTTCTCCAGAGATAAGCCTAAGGCATCAGTCAAACCTCATAATCGTGTTCCTCCTAAAAATAGGGATATTGATGAAACTGATGACGAGGATATGCCTCAGTGCTTTAAGTGTAAAGGATTTGGTCATTTTGCAAACGAGTACCCAAATCGTAAAAAATACACTGGGAACAAAGGTCTTGCTGCAACTCTTGATGAAATGTCTGACAACTATGATTCTAATGAAGACGAGAAATCAAGTGTTGCACTTCTTGGTAAAAATCTTTGATTTTGATAATTGTAGTAATACATACATCAATCTTGATATTCTTTGAGAAGATAATCCAACTATTACGGAATATAAAGTTGATCCATTCTTTGGAAACTCTGTTTATAATGTTTCAGGTTCCACTATGTGCCTAGCTGCGTGCACATCTCAAAAGCCTGACTTTTATCCTAGACTGACGTGTTCGTATTGTTCTCTAAAGGGTCATGAACTTTCAAGGTGTTACAAGTACAAACACCAACTGAGACACGTCAACAAACTTCAACGAAGAGCAAATCATTTAACAAGGAAGCTTAAACTTGCTCAGAAGACCGCTGAGGTATGTAGGATCTTATCTTCATCTAAGAAGTTAGTTTCCAAGGACAAACCAAGACCATTAGAGAAGAGAGTATGGTCGAGTCGGTTTGATAGACAGAAGTCTGAGGATTCCTCTCATGAGGAAAATGGTGGACAAATTGTTGTTCACCGCAACGCAATTTAATTGTGTTGATTGATGAAAATCTTGTCTCATATGCCTGATCAAAAGAGACAATGATTTTGTACCTCTCAGGCTTTAGGAAAATATTTTTTTCTCTTTTCTTATTTTTGCTCTTTCCGTCTTTTTAAAAAAAGAGAGGTTATGATAAATCAATTCTACTCTTTATAGGGTTGAGAGTTGGACGTGTACGAACTGTTAAAGGTTTCGAAACCCTACATTCCTTTTCCTTCTTTAAAACTCCTTTTTATCTCAAGACTACTTGTTGAGATTGTGATTTCCTCTCACAAACCCATACGCCTATGGATGCTCCAAGTGCCATGTCTTCTGATGGAAAGGATGTTAATATGATTGTCAAGCCATCAATCATGAAGGAAAAAGATAAATCTCCGTTATCTCCGACATTGAAAAGAAAAAGAAGAAATGTGAGGAAGCCAAGAGCCGTTCCTTCAAACTCTCGGAAGTTTTCTGATGTTCTTGAAGTGTTGAAAGAGATGCCACAAAGTATTCCCGATCATATTTCACTAAACCATGATTTTTGTGAGTGAGGTTTCAACCTTGTGATTAACAAGCACAAGTATGAGCATTGTGCTCATTAAGTGAACATTGTTCACAGTTAAACCTCTTTTTCCCCATCTTCACGTGCACCATTTGGATATCAACTCGGGCGAGTTACGCTCTGCAACTCGGGCGATTAACTCAGTAGATTTTTTCTTCGTCAATCATCGTTTTTCGTACTGCTTCTCATTAATTCAGGTTACTTTGATTCAATTTCTCTTTATTGGATGTCGCACATAATGTTTTATCATTAATTTCAGGTATTTTTATGGATTCGTCTCCTAAATCCACCGTTTTTGAATCATTTAAATCAGATATGTTAGGTTTTAACAAAGAAAAAAATACTCAGGTTATTCCATCTATTGAACTACCTGATGATTTGTTTGAAGAAAGTATAAATCCATGGAAGTTTTCCCTTATTGGTAGATTAAATTTACAATAAATCAAATTCGTAGATGCTTCGATTATCCTTCGTAAACAATGAAAACTCACTTTGGAGCTGCAAACTCATTCCATTGGGTAGGGTTTCTTTACAATTAAATTTGATAATGAGATTGATAGACAATACATCAAAGAGGGTACATGGGAGGTGTTGGATCAAGTTCTTCAAGTTCAAAAGTGGATCTCTAATTTTCGTCCAGAAAGTCAAAAAACTCCAAGAGCTATGGTATGGGTAAGATTTCCAGGTTTAGGACTTGAATTTTGGAGTGAAAAAATTTTATTTAAAATTTGCAAAGAGTTTGGTAATCCAATCAAACTTGATGAAGAAACAACAAAATGTGAAGTAGGTTATTATGCAAATGTGTTGGTTGATATTGATTTTTCTCAAAGTATTCCAAATAAAATCTGGATAGGTACCAAGTATGGAGGCTTTTTTCAAAATATCTCAATTCCTATATGTCCTAAATTCTGTTCCACCCGCAAGATAGTTGGTCATATTATTACAGAATGCACGAGTAGAAAAGAATAAAGTCCAAGTCAGAAAAAAGTGGTTCTCGTAAGAAGAGGCGCAACTCCTAAACAACATGCTCCAAAACATGGTAATACTTTTGTCCCTTTTGATATAAGTGGTAGATCGAAATTGAGGTGGTTGAACAAGGAAGTACATCTGCAAAACGATAATTCACTTCCTAATGTTGATTGATTGTATCCAATATAGCTTCTATTGATGTACCTTCATCTAGTACTCCAGTTAATATAAAATGTGGAAGATTTGAAGCTCTAAATGAATTAGATCAGAAAGAAGATGATGTGATAAGTGTGGATGAAGAAATTTTAGCCGAAATGGATCCTCGAAACTTATTCATATAACGAAGCTCTTTTCAATTGGAAAAAGGTGTTATCAACTTTGTG
>JAJJWW010016694.1:0-32655 GCA_023531295.1 Papaver armeniacum
CTTGATGGTGGTGGTGTTGCTGCTTGCCACAACCGAGGATGGGTATTTAGAACAGGTTCAGGATCGTACATGGCATTGGAACTCCATGCCCAGTTCAGGATCGTGAAATCACATTCACTCAAGGGTTCACCGCTTCTTATTTTGGGTATAGCCACCGCCACCACCACTATCACCACTTCATCATCATTACCTCAAAAATTGAGGAGGGTATTCAGGACAAATTTCAGACAGTTTTTTTTCCAAAACAGTTAAGTCGGATGGAGAAAGATCTTTTTGTAATCACTAATTTAAAGTATGATAATTTTGTAAAACAAATTAAGAAAGTATGACCATTCTGTAAAACACCCATTAAGAATAGAAGAATTACGCTTAATTTTCAACAATACGAGTTAAATTTTCAAATTCATTAAACTTCAAATTAGTCATTAATAGCCATTTTACAAGACATAAATCTAGACAATAATAATTTGAAAAATAAAAATAACTTGACTCAAAAAATAAAATTTTGGGACAATGTTCTTCATCTTGTTTATATTCTTCATTTCAAAAAACTTCAAATCAAGCGCTAATGAAAGGAAATTCCTTTGTGTATCTTTTTTCTTTTTTCTACAAATTTTCTTTGCCTTGATTTTTCTCGCCTTGAACTTTGCTTTGCCTTTTCTTAGTTGCATTTTTTACTTATTTCATATCCAGAACTTGAAGACTTCTTTGCTTTTTACCTATTTCTTTACAACTATCACATATCTTCTTAATGGCACCTTCAAGCACTACTCTAGAGAAATCAAGTTGGGTTTGAAATTGTCGTTGTTTGAGAAAAATTAAAAATATATATTAGATTGAGAAAAAGACAAATAGAGGAAAATTTTACACAAAAATTTTGCCGTAAGTTTTTATTTTGAAAAATTACCTACTTATAGGCGATAAATAACTAGTTGTTGTCGCTAGACTTAATATCGAGCGATACTCATGGTAGCGCTGGCGATGTAGTTAATTTTGTTCCCTAGAAACTCTGGCGCTCTGTGCTTTTTCCATAGTGGCGCAATTCATTTTCCATGCCACATGGTATGTCAAACGAGGTTTTTCAACCTTGTGCATATGAATATATAGGCCTAAGAAAAGGCACATCAAAAAGCTAATTTTTCCATTGTAGCATCCACTATGGGTATGCCAAAGTGCCAAACATATCTGCCTATGTCAAATATAACATATAGGCGTACATGCCAGATTTTCCAGTGAGCGATAGAGTGTCCATCGCTAGATGGTCAGAATATCGCTCGTTGGTCATTCGGCGCCAGAGATAGTCACCACGTCGCTCAGTGACTTGATCATCGCTCATCAGTTCCCCATCCAATGATTGCTATTCCCCCTATTAATACCAATTGAAACTCATGTCATCTCAACTTCAAATTCATTTCAACATGCCTAGTGCTCGCATAACCAAAGTGGCTAGCTTCACTCGAGAAGAAGATGTTTCTCTAATTCGATATTGGATTTTAGTTGCAAGCGATAGTGATTTAAACTTAGAGACTTTTAAGTTATGGGACACTTGTGTTTCAAAGGTTTATGATGTTATGTCACGTAAATTCAATAAGAACAAATGACTGTCTTCAAAATCGTTATCGGTTCATCAATAACGATTTCAGAAAGTATCAACAAATTACGTGGATGATAAGAGGGGATAATCCTGGGTTGTCAACTGAAGAACTAAAAATTAGAGCTCATACTAATTTTATGAAGACAATAAGAGATGGTTTAGTCATGACGAATGTTATGAACTCTGCAAGGTTCACGTGCAGATTTTCATTAAGTATTGTGTTATGCAATTAAGGTTAATTTTCAATGAATAGTAAAATTAGTTTTGATTTGAGTATTAATATAAAAGTTAGTTTTCATTAATTAAAATAAAATATTAATTAGAAATATTTAAACCAAATTACGTCCATAAACTACTTATTTCCTTGACCATTTCCTCCCGGACCAAAGATCCAATTGCACGAGTTTTTGGATCAAGACTGTTGTTCAGCATATCAGTTATTAAGCCAGTTTGACACTGATTTGGCAGTTGAATCTCTTCGAAATCGTTATAACCTTGAAAAAAACGGGTCCACTCAGGTGCGCGGGAGCATGATAAAAATCTTGAAATGCATGTTGTTGAAATGCTGGAGGAGATTGCTGACATATTTGAAATGCTGATGCGCTTGGGGATGAGGCAATTGGGGTATACAGATTCGATTGCCTAAGTTCTTCCAATTTTTACACCACCACCATGAGTCATTATATTGTGTTAGTTGGCAATTGGCTAAACAGACGTGCATGAATTGTATCCATGCTAATGTTTTCATCACCTTCACGTACTACTTGAGTATCTAAGACTTCATTTGGAATGGAAATTTATGGTACCTCATGCATAGAAAGAATTCTCGAACTTTTTTCACTTCCACGCCTTCGCTGACTTGATCCACTTCTACCACTGGGACTCATTCCTCTACACTGGAAATCATACCTCTAACGATGGGACTCATGCCTCTACTACTACATGTACCATCATGACCGGAAAATCCTGGACTCACGTCAAACATCATGCTTTCCCTCAGTTTTTGCAACTCATCCAAGTGGAATCTCTGAAATCCATACGGTGGAGCATGATAATTGTTCAAGCTGGGTCTATCATTGCTCCAGTGTAGCATTGACACCCCAATATGTATAATTCGAGCAGGTGCACTAGAAATAATTGGATAAGTAACAATCGTCCAGATATGGTGGATATAGTATGTACATCCCAAGAAAATGGTGGCATAGGTGATGATCAACCCGCTTGAGTAGGATATGCAAATGCTTCGCCCATCCCTGGTGGAGGTTGGGAAGGAAGAAATTCATCACCAAGTGGCATCCTACCTAAAGCTATGAAATTCATCCGACCCAAACATTGCGGTTACATGGCAATATTGGGCTTGAAAATAGTGTTAAACCAATATAGTGAGTCAGTTTTGTCCATCATCTCCTGGATCAATTCATCAGCTTCTTGCCAATGATGACCTTCCCTTATCAATTTGAGGTAGTCATCTTTAGAAACCTCTTCACTTGGATAGGAGTTGACATTTATCACTGATCTTTTCTGCAACCGAAGAATTAGTCTTTCACCATACTACCAAATACCCTTTTCAGAAATAGGGTTGTATAACACAATCCTTTTTAGGCTTAGATGTATATTCTCCGAGCTTGTTCTACTTCGGACTCAGGGATTGCTTCATACATCTTGGCGACAAGGTTAAGGCTTTTTCTATAAAATTGTTGAATCCTATGAACAATAGCAGTATGTTAACCATCTTCAATCTGTTCAGCTTGCCAATTATCGGAATCGTACTTCAGTATGATCGGAAAAACATATGTGTGACTCTTGAGAGAAGAAGTTCAAAAACACGGAAATATATATACCACCAATACTAAAAATAATAATATTATAGGTTAGTTTCATGTCAAAATAACAACAAATAGTGTGAAAAATATTGGTTCTTACCTCCAACAATACTCCCCAAAAAACATTAAAACTATCTTTGACATACATCGAGCAATTATCGAGGGATATGTAAATCTCTGATAAAATTGGAGACCCCCAGTCATATCTTGGTGCTTGATCTAAATCTTCTAATGCCTTGATAAAACCAATTAACACCGCTGAGCTAGCATTTGGAAATAGACATTGGCTTGGTGTCTATAATACAAGCGGACATTCGAACTTCTCATAATGGTCAGGGAACAAATATGGTTGGTTATTGTAGCGCCCCTAAGCTAGCAGTTGACTAATCCAAGAGAGTAACTAAATAAAGCGGCATTAAGAATCTAAATCATTTACTTAAACATTCAATTTAGAAATATACTACAAAAACTTAACCCAAAACTCACCCAGCTCGAAAATATATATACAAGTACTCCTCTCAAGTGATACATATACAATAGTCACTTGGTTTGCAAATACAATATACAACGTAATAAACATATAGAAGACTCAGCGCCACAAAGCTTCGACTGCGCAACTACGATCTGTCTCTAGAACCGAAAGTGGGAAAGGGTGAGTACATCATCCCTAGAAGGGGTGCCCCGTAGGAATAAAAACTAGATTTCAAGTAAACATTAGTATCATTCGAAGACAATGCGAGGTTTTATCGGAAGACGATAGTACACGGAGAGACAGACAAAACATATTGTAGAAACTTAACTTTTTCAAAGTAATTTAAAAGACGATGAAACATCCATAAAGAATAGTAAACATTCATATATGAGATGTGTGTTGCACTTACATAAGGAAGAGTAATATTGATGCCAATTCCACACCGAATAGGTAATACTGCTTATGCGGTGTATCGCCTAATCCATGAGAATACTAGATATTGTGTCGGCACACATCTCATACCACAGAGCATACAAAGATATGCATGAATTTCACAACACCAAGATTGATTTGTAAAACAATAATGAATACAAGAAAGTTCGTTATCGATTCCTACCTCTTTTGATGACAAGCCTCGCCTACCTCGAGAACCACGATCCACTAGTTCATCCTTTAACCGATCGTTAATAAACTCACTATTAATCATACAATAACTCTAAGAGTTTAGCCAAAAGGCTCACACAAGAATCATACAATTCTATCTAATGGTTATAAGCCCATTATGGTATCTATTTCTATCTTTAGTATAACTAAGAGTTTACTAATCCAAATTAGATTGATTATATAGTCCATATCTAATTTTATGAATATCTACAACTTTGTAGAATAATTCCAAAGGCTAATTTGGACCATAAAGGTCCAAAACATCATTTTAGGATATTAATCCTAAGCCCAAGTCCACTAAAAACCCATTATCTGATCCTGACCAACCGGGTCAATCTAACGGTCATTGATGGTCAAAGGGGCGCCATCACCCACGTCTGTCCCAAAGTCAAGTCTAGGATAATCAAATCAGTTAAAACTCCCACCGAGTCAACTCAGTAACAAATCGGGATCATTGAATCGTAAATGATTGACTCATTCATGTTTCACTAAGTCAGCTAGAGTCAAATCACTCACTAGGCCGAAAGGCACAAGACCTAAACTCAGACAAAGCCGAGCATTGCTCAAGCCAAGAACACTATTGCACAAATATTGTACAACACCAAAACTCTTAACTATACTTCAATAACAATACATTTATCTTAAACAAACTTCATAAATCAAATACAACACTCGACTCAAGATTACTTAATTATGACTTTAAGATTTTACTGAATCATCTCAACACATTAATTCCATTTCTAAAACTTCAGTCCTATAACATTCATACATCCTGGGTTCGCCCTTAATATTCACTACCTATACACATCTCATTCCAGTACATATTACTTCAACTGAGACTCAATTTCATTCCATCATCTCACAAATAATACCAACATATGTAGAACAAACTTATTCATCTAGTCCCCTGTCATAACAATACCTTTCTACATACTACTCACCAAAGATTCACAACCTACTCAAAACAACATTCATTTATACCCCCTAAACTTCAACAATTATGCCATACCTTGACTTAATCATTCATCTGAACCTCAATCCTTCTAAATCAGTAGCACCACCATCTTTTCTCTTCAATTCACATCAAAATTTATGTTACAGCCATATAACCATCCCACACTATTTCATATCTCATCTAGGTTCATTCGTAATCATACAAACTCATAATCAACCAACCATAGTTACAACTTCAATCTACAATATTAACTTCAATAGCTGCACAACAAAACAATATCACCTGTAGTTCCAATTACACAAACATGCACCCCAAACATATAATCCCCAACCTCCAAGACATTATGGAACCACACCATCCATCACCAATTTAGGTTATATGGTAGTACTAAGACTCTATCAATTCACCCATCACCATCCACAATTTCGAACTTAACCAAACCTTTAAACTCCACCAACATCGACTACCAAATACATCACCACCGCATCGCAAATCAATACTCAATCTATTTATACAACAATCAGTTTCATTCTAAACTTCAATTCTACATACACAACATACATTTAACATCTTTGTTACAAATCTGGAATTCATCTTCTCAAATACAAATCAACGAATAGTTCCATTAAAATTCACGGACCCTAATTTACTGATTTTGGAAATAACACAAGAGTAACCCCAATTCCTAAGGAACCAAAATTAAACTTCAACCACTGAAATTAAAACAACATAGAGACTTAACCAATTAACAAACCTCTTCCAATTTCTCTTAGCTCATCATAAATCATAACTTCAACAAATCCCGAAAACCTAATTCCTTAGATTCACCTTCAAATTAGCTTCACTTCATAAATTGATATGAACCCATCAATTACTACTTAATTTCATCCTCAACTCCTTCTAAATCTTCAACCAACTCCAAAACGCAGAAACCCTAACTTCTGATTCTCATCAATCCATCGTTTCTTCTTCATTCATAGCTAAACCAACTTCAATATCAACACCAGCAATCATTCCCTAATGTTTCCCTTAAATTTCCGATCTCAAAATCACGATCTTATCACAGAATCACCAGCTGAGAAGAAGAGGAGAAAGAGAGAACGAATGAAGAAGAAAGAAGAAGAAAATAGAAGAATGAAGAAAGAGAAAGAATAACGGGCCTTATCTTCTAAATTGAGATAAGGATGACCAAAACGCTAAAGGAACCCAAGAAATGGATAAGGGGGCAGCTAGGCGGTTAAGATTAAAATGACGAATCTTCCATTCATAATAATATGACGATATCTTCTTCGTCCGGTGTCCCAATGACGCGTCTGGCAGTCCATTTCAATCTCGAGTTCTATCTAACGGTACGGTTTCGTATCTAAATCGTTGTTAGATTAATTTCTATTAATTAACATTCGTGCTAGACTAATCGAGTTATTGTTGGCTAATTCGACGCTTGATCGGTCTAATAGCATTGACGAGATTGGGGATCGTTACATTCTCCCCACCTTATATATTTTCGTCCTCGAAAATTAAACCATCCTTCTGGTCTTCAACAACTCCCCACCTTATATCTCTTATCTAAGCGCAAAAAACAAGAAACAAAGCACAAACCTATATGGCTTTCTATAACTAAAATTTAAAATTTGTAGCTCTAGGTTCAACTACACTGATTTAAATTCTATTAAATAAGGAAGTTTAATTGTTCTTAAACTAATTTCTACTTTATAAGATATCTGTCTCTAACTTCAAGGAAGAATTCTAAAATCTTTCTAAGTGAACTTACATCTATTAGATTTCTAAATTAATTTCAAGTGCATTTCTATGATCGGTCATCTCTCGAATGCGATTTCCCCGTCCAAGGTTATTGGCCCAACAATGCCTTCCTACGAACGAGAAAAACACAACCTTCACTATTCTCCAGTGCTAGATTAATTAAGTATTAATTTATTAAGATTAAATAGTTTCTAAACTTTTATCGTAACTGTGTAAGTCGATAAATTTAATTCGTAAAATATATAAATAGTTCACATGCTTTTAAACAATTTAGTCATCAAAATTTATTTTATTTTATTTTTATTTATTATGTTATTTATTTATTTTGTCAATATAAATATTTCATCAAATTATAATATCTAATATTTTTAACTTTACCGTGATACCATATATAAATTTTTCCAAACATATTTATTATAAATTCTACAGAATTACTCAAAGCATAGTATCAACTATTTATTATCCTCATTATTCTCGATTGATATATGGTTGGTACACTAAGCCTTAATCTTGTAAATATAATTTTACATTAACGTATTGTTGATATAATAGATTTTATTTATTCGTATTGAAATTGTACTCTATATCTTGTCAAACCACGGGCGTTAGTAATTTAATATGATTTAGATTTGAGTCCCACAAAATTATAATATATCCTAATAGTCTTTAGGTTTAGCTATTAATGAAAGTGTCCTGTTAAAATATAAATTTATTTTCTTTTAATTCTAGTATTACACTAAACATTTGAATACTATTATCACTACTTCATGTATATTTGTTTTCATTTTAGAGATTTATGAATCATTTGTTAGACTAAAGATAAATTTGTATTAGTTGATTTTTAAAACTTAATCGTAGATAAGAGTAAATAATTTTCCATAATTATTTAATGTAATTATTATTTGATAGGTGTAGAATACACGTATTTACTATCTAGTAGTTATGCTTTCTTTGCTATTTTTCGTGTAAATTATGTATCTTATGTGTACTTTTGAGTTTATTAGGTGCAATGGAGTCGCACGGAGGAAAAGAAGAAGAAATTACTTTATTTGAGCAAAAGGGCAAAATTGTCATTTCCATGGCAAACATTATCCAGAGGCGACCAAAGGTTAAGGGGTAACCCACGAAGTGCTAAAGGCACCATGGCGTAAAACTAAAGACAACCAATTCCCTTTGACTAAAGGGGTGGCTAGTTTGTTCAAGGCACCCATCAGGGCATCTACAATTGGCTCGGGGCACCTGTGGGGTGGTTACAATGGGTGTCAATATCTCGCCCTACCTTAAACTAAGCCCTAAATTGAGAACATTCAATTCCATATCATTTGTTACTTGAAATCGAGATACAAAATAATCGGCGGTGCTATTTTCAGAAGCGAGATTCGAGGTTAGACGGTGATTTAAGGAAGAAATTGAATAGAAGAAGTCGAAGATGATGGAATTGAAATTAGATTAAGGGTTCTTAGAGATTAGTTGGTGGTGAGAAAATGGGTTTGTTGAGTTCAAACTTCGAGTTGATTGATCTGAAGTGAAAAGAACGATGGATTAAGATGGAGAATGGAGGTTACGTAAAAATAGGGTTGTTAGTCGATTGAAAGTGATGAATTGAAATCTGAGTGCAGCCCGAGATGAGTGATAATATGAAACCAAGAAAGATTGGGTTTGGATCGAAATGGGTATGCTTGATCGTGATGAAGATTTTCATGGGTCTGAGTAAGAATGAGAAGATGGGAATGAAGATTGGTTCAAGGGTTGATTACATGGGTGTGTGTAATCTCGGGAATGCAGTTACGTGTTGAAGTAATTGATCTTGTGTTGCGAGATCAATGCGAGTGGGTTGGCAATATGTGGTATGTATTTGTATGGTGGCCCCTAGCTAACGGCTATGGAGTGTATGGAGAAGCCACAAAGCTGCCACAAATGAATATTGTGCGAGTCATGGGTTTGGTGATTGTGGAGATTTAGGGATGATGCGGTGGAGATGGTTTGGAATTGGTGGAGTGGCACTAGGAATTAGTGATATAGTGGTTGAAGTGATGGTAGGCTATGCGGAGTAAGTATTCTTTGCTATAGTCATAGAACTTATGACTAAGGAAGTAAGTTTGTGTGTGCAATGGGAAGAAGGCTACTGCGGTGGTAGCTAGGCAATGGGGAGGTGGATGAACTCGAGGTGGTTGTGATGGTTTTGAAGAGTGGCAACTCAAAGTGGCGGGGAAAGTCTTTGGTGTTGCTTATGAGGAGTATGGCTTGAGAGTCTAAATTTGGTCTTTGTTGCTTTGATGGGAAGAGTGAAGATGGAATTTTGGAATGGAGGGATTTGAAGTTGTTGGACAGGGAGGCTCGAGTTGGAGGCAGAACCTGATATGAGGCAAAGAAAGCTGGTATTATGGGTGATACAATTGTAGGTGGTGGTAAATCAGTATGTGAAGCATTTGTGTGCATGAGTATGGCACAGGTGGAGTTGCTTGGCTTGTGAGATTCTAGAAATGGGGTGAAGCAATTGATGGCGGTGTTATATTGCGGTTTGAATTGAGTGAATGGGTATGATGTTGTAGTTTGTTGAGTTATGATGCACAAGGATGCGGTGGTTCAAGTTCTTGAGATTCTGTTGGGTGTTGGCTTAAGCATGTGTTAAGGGCATAGTGCTGACCGGATAGTCTTTGTTAGCGAAATCGAAACTAGAGTCTTGCTATTGAGACAATGGGGTGACAGTGGCGAGAAATTTTGTAAAGCGGGTTTGGTGGAGTTGCGGAAACAAAGGAATTGCGAGTTTTAGACAACAAATGAGTCTGGCGAAGGTGAATATTACGGGGAAGATGCAATTGGCGGCCCAGCCGTGATAGGCAGCGGTGAAGTGACAATGATGGTGCATCGTATGGCTTGTCTGGCAAATGGCTTTGCAAAATGGTTTGGCGAGATCGGTCGGTGATTAAACCTTACTCATTCCCGATCGGCTCGATTCACATAACCCGATCCAATCTTGACTTCGCTCGACTCATGACTGACTCGGTGATTGGCCGAATCGGCCGGTGGCGGCCGTTTGGCCCGTTGGCCCGTGGCGGTTTGACTTTGCGACCCACGAGATGCTATTTCCGGCAACTTTAGAAGTGATTCCGTATAATCGATTTTAATGAGCGTTTTGGGACAATTTCTACACGGGTTTCTCTCCATGGTAGGCGGTGAATTTCAACTAATGGACTTTGAAGACAAACCTAGTTTTGGAAGGAGAAAAAAAGACTACAAAGGAAGACTTCTACAATTTTGGACCACGTTTTATTATTATCTCTTCTACTTTATTACGGTTTAGAACCATGAAGTCTTTTCTTTTCTTCTTGTTATGAACTCCATGAATATGAGTAGTAAGTTTTTATTATTGGTTATGGAATAGTTGGATTTTCAACCAAGTTATGATTTTTATTCAATATATTAGTTTTCTCTCATATTATCGTTTGATTTCTACGAAAATAATTGCATGATTGATGGATTGCAATATGATTGAATGTTTGTCAAGTTGTCAAATTGGTTGAACTTCCTAATCCATATCTATTGCTACTTTAGGGTTTTTATATTGTAAGTGATAACCTTGAATATGAGTAGCATAATATGATCTTAGAAGTTGTAGTGATATATTCTTATATTCATATGTGAATCGTGACCTTTGTTAAATTGTTTCTTTCCATGTTACAATTGCATTGATTAGCCTGATTTCATAAAACTTAATGCATCTAGGAATTGAACTTGATTAGTGCAAGCGTTAGGTTATTCTTTAGATAGAATTCATATTCGCATCTTTTAATGTGTGTGTTGACAACTTTGAAATTTACGGGGTATTCTTGCGATAAGGTATTCTGGCTTTTGATGAAAGCGAGATTAAATATCAATTCTATTATATATTCATAAAGCATGTTACAATTGAAGATGAAACCTTTATCAATATCTTCATCTTGATTTGATTTATTTACTTTTTATTGTTTTGCTTTTAGTTTATTTTACGTTTATAAAAATAAGCAAACCCAGGTGTTTTATATAAAAAACCATAACAATTGACTTAACCTAGACCTCTCTTAGGATCGATCCTTTCTTGCCCTTGCTATATTTATATTTTGAGTAGTAAGAAAGTGTAATTATATTTGTCTTAAACACGACAGTGACGATCAAATTTTAGCGCTTTCTTAGGTGACCCGTGATTGTCGGTGTTTTGGTTTCTTATTTTTGTATTTAGTTTTTTGTTTTATTTTTTTTATTTTATTTTTTTATTTTAAGGTTTCTTGGTTTTGAGAATCTTATTTCAGGTGCTTATTTCGATGGAAGGAGCATATTGGAGCAATGGATATGATTTTCCAACCTCCTCAACACATGAAATTACCCACCATCTATAGGATGCAATCAAAACCAATTTATTTGCTTTGATGCATATCCTAGAGAACCTTGTAAGTGATTTTCATACATACCAACAACAACCTTGTAGTGGGTATGTAAGTCAAGCACCTAGGTGGGATAATTCCACATCTAATTGGCTTTATTCGGGTTGTATGCAGATTATGAATGGGTTACAAAACATGCAACAAAGGCTAGACCAACTTGATCGTGATAGAAGAACGTCACTAAACCAATTTTTGGAATATTTCTTCTTACCCGACTCCAGATCGTAGTTATGATCATTCACCCATTCAAAGGGAAGAGTCATGGGAAAAGAGAACATATTAGAGTCAATGGTGGTAAGCGTGTGAACGTCAGAGACTTGCGCGAGAAATTATACAAGTTGGAAGATGATGGAGCCTCGGAAGAGCTAGTCGATGAAATTAGTAGGACCATTCATATGGAACTTAAACGACGTCGTGATAAGGGTTGGCAAGCGGCGATTCTTATTATGGTGAGTCTGAAGATGAAAGGCGAAGATGAATGTGTTAAAAGGACCGACCTTTGGAGATATTTGATGACATTAGTGTGGTTAACTCAATTATTGATCTTTATAATGATCAACCACCTATTCAAGGTAATTGAGTATGATGAAACTGGTGTGTTACCTGACTTCCTTGCAACAAGGTGTGAGTCTAATAAAGAGGAGTGTGTTGAGAATGGGACCGTTTTAACCAATATTGTGGAAGACCCAGGTGAGCTTGCATATGTTTGTAATGATGATGTTTATATCGAGACTTTGAGATTAAAGGCGAGAAACGAATGAAAGAATAGTTGCAAGAGTTTAATAGAGGACATGATATACAGAAGGTGAATAATTCCTTGAGTTTTTCAAGGATGAAGAGGATTAGTGATACAAGAGAGATTGTGAAAGGTTTATCTAACCCTTTGCACCTATTATTTCTTCTCCTTTACCTCTTATTGGTTTGAATTTATGTGCTTGAGAATATTGTTGAATGACTTTGTTTCTCGTTTTTAGCCATTAGAGATACTTGATTCTCATACTATACGAGTTATGGAACAAGAAGCCGTGGATGTGCCGGAAACTTCTTTATTCTTTCCTTAAGTGTGGACAGAATAAGTGTGAAACTTTATCGGTTCATAGCTTCGCTTTTGCTTTATTGTACTAAATTTTGTGAAGCTAGTGTTTCCAAAACAGGTTCTATGGGCGGATCCCCAACTTTTCAGTTTATTGGTGTATGGGGAATGAATCTTACAAGAAGAAGCTAAGTCGGGCGTCGACTTTAAAACAAGCGCTTAGTGGAGGCAACCCAGAGTTTGTATCTTTACCTTTTATCTTTATTTTATGCATTTGCTTTTATCTTTATTTTCTTTGTTTTTGCATATTATTTGGAATATCCCACCTTGAACTTTCTTTGGTGGATCATTTTACGTGAGACAATGTAAAAGTTTAAGTGTGGGAGAACATTATATGTTTTAGTTTGTTTATGTAAAAAAAAAAAAAAAAAGTCAGAAAAATTAGAAAAATAAGAAAAATTGTGCTTTTTGAACTCAAGAAATCTAAAACTTGTGCCTTTAGGATTGCTTACCATTAGTGATGTATGGAACCATTTGAATGCGGGAGTTGAGGGAACCAATTAACTAGAAAGGACGAACATAACTCATGAATCATAAATACCATGATAGTTATTTACCATATCTAGGAATATCACCATATCACATTCTATTTTTATTTTTCCATATTTATCTATTGTTCTCTAAGTGCTTTGGTGGGTCACTAAAAATCGACGTGTTATTCTCTGCTATGGATGAAATAGAGTGGTTGAGTTACATGAAAAAAAAAAAAAAAAAAAAAAAAATGAAAAAAATATATGAAAAGAAAAAAAAGGAATCGATCAATTAGACCAAAGCGGAATAAAAGACACTTGGGAATAGCGGTATGTGTAAACGTAGTCCATGTCTCAGTCGCCTAAACAAGCGTGGAATGCGGGATCCAAGGCAGCTATCATGTACTTCAGCTGACAAGAAGCATGCAGCTTGGATCCAAAGATCTAATCATGCCGAAATGCTAAAAAAAAGAAGTTGGATCCGAGTTTGAGTCAAATCATATATAAAAAAAAAAAAAAATTTATTATTAGTGTTGAATAAAAAGTCACTTTTGGTTCCCTTGTATGTATGCCAATTGATTGATGTGGCATTCAGACACTAAGTAGCTTCAATCGATAGGATTAGGTTCATCATAGTTGACCTTGATTGATGTAGGAGCTTGTAGAACACTTGTGAATATTAGCAGCGTCTACATCTATATCCATCTTAATCTTTTCATTGTGATTGTGGTTTATGGATTTAAAGTGTTGTGGCTTGTTAAACTGTCAATTAGAGTTTGTTCTTAATAATTGAATTGAATTTGCAAGAACTCTCCTCTGTGGTCGTTTTGGATTAGTTCATTGATGTTACAAATAAACTGGATTTGGAAATAGGTTTGTAGGTATATCTAGTAAACCTTCATTATTTCTATCATATATATCTTTAATGAGATTTTAGTTAAGTTAAGTTTGATATGATACTAATTGATAAATGCTAACATTACTTTATTAAAATTATTATTAATATCATTTTATAATATTTTTTTTATTATTAACATTGATGATCAAACTATGATTCTAACTACTCTTATAAATATTATTGAGTCCCAAATATATTATTAACATTTACCTAATTATAAACTTTTGATTCTACATATAAGTCAAGGTACTCAGTAAGTTTCTATGTGATTTTCAAAATTTATTAATAATAATTATTTCACTATTTTTCTTGTATTGATTGTGTACGTGTTCATACTTTTTTAGACTAATTACTCTCTAATCTTTATTAGAATGGGTTATTGGTGTATCCTACAATTTTACTTCATTACATATGAACACAACCAAACAAACAATCAATTAATCAAATAAATATTTTAATTATTAATAACTTTTAGTGATTAAGATTTATCTCACAACCCAACCAGTTCTAAGCTAATCTATTTCACTACTCAAGCACTCTGCCATTCCTATCTTTTCCCATTTAAGATCTAATAGTGAGCTCGATACCAACTTGTAGCGCCTAAGCTAGAAATGAGTAATCCAAGAGATTAACTAAATAAAGTAAACAAGAATCTAAAAATCATTTACTAAACATTCAATTTAGAAATCAAGCACAAAATCTTAACCCAAAACTCACCCCGCCTGTAATATATATACAAGTACTCCCTCTCAAGTGATACATACAATAGTCACTTGGTTTGCAAATACAATATACAACATAATAAACATAATGTAAGCACTAACGCTAACAAAACTTCAACAACTCGATCTATCCACTAAACTGAAAGTGGGAAAGGGTGAGCCATCATCCCTAGAAGGGGTGCCCGTAGGGAATAACAACTAGCTTTCAAGTAAACATTAGTATGATTCAAGACAACGAAGGTTTTATCTAAGACGATAATACAGGACGTATATCAAAACATATTGTAGAAACTTAAATTTTTCAAGTAATTTAAAAGACAAGAACATCCATAAAGAACAAGAAATTCATGTATGAGATGTGTGTTTGCCGCATACAAGGAAGAGTAATATTGATGCCAATTCCACACGGGACAGGTAATACATCATGTGTATCGCCCCAGCTATAGAAAAGGATATAAGAGAATAATTTTGGCCATATGTTGCGGTGCTTTAGCCATAGAAAAGGATATAAAGGAAGAATAATTTTGGCCATGTAATATTGCAGGTGTATAGCCCTAGCCATAGAATACTGGATATTATGTCGGCACACATCTCATACCACACAGAGCATACAAAGATATGCATGATTTTCACAACACTAAGATTTATTTTTAAAACAATAATGAATACAAGAAAGTTCGTTATCGATTCCCACCTCTTTTGATGACAAGCCTCGCATACCTCGAGATCCACGATCCACTGGTTCATCCTTTAACCGATCGTTGTTAATAGACTAACTGTTAATCATACAAGAACTCTAAGAGTTTAGCCAAAAGGCTCACACAAAATCATACAATTCTATCTAATGGTTCTAATCCCATTATGGTATCTTATTCTCTATCTTTAGTATAACTAAGAGTTTACTAATCCAATTAGATTGATTATATAGTCCATAACTAAGTCTTATGAATATCTACAACTTTGTAAAATAAACCAAAGGCTAATTCGGACTATAATGAGTCCAAACATCATTTTAGGATAGCTAATCCTAAGCCGAAGTCTACTAAACAAAACCCATTATACAAGGTCTGACCTAACTGGGTCAATCTAACGGTCACTGATGGTCAAAAGGGTCAGCTAACAGTCCACGTCTGTCCAAAGTCAAGTCCAGGTAATCAAATTGGTTAAGCTCAATTGAGTTAACTCAGGTAACAAATCGGGATCATTCAATCAGACATGATTGACTCCAACAAGTTGACTAAGTCTGCTAGAGTCAAATACCCGATTAGCTGAAAGGCACAAGACCTAAACTCTTTGCACATTCCAGAGCCATTGCTCAAGCCAAGAACACTATTGCACAAACATTGTACAACACCAAAACTCTTAACTATACTTCAATAACAATACATTTATCTTAAACAAACTTCATAAATCAAATACAACACTCGACTAAGATTACCTGCAATTGTAGCTTTAAGCATTACTCAGATCATCTCAACACATTAATTCCATTTCTAAAACTTCAGTCCTATAAAACATCTCATACATCCCGGGTTCACTAACACATTCACCACCTATACACATCTCATTCCAAAGATATTTAACTTCAACTCGAGACTCAATTCCCATTCCATCATCTCATAAATAATACCAACATTTGTAGAACAAGCTTATTCATCTAGTCCCCGTCATAACAACACCTTCTACATACTACTCATTTCAAAGATCCACAACCCACTCAAACAACATTCATTTATACCCCTAAACTTCAACAATTATGCCATACCTTGACTTAATCATTCATCCGAACCCTCAATCCTTCTAAATCAAAAGAGCACCACCATCTTTCTCTTCAATTCACATCAAAATCCATGTTACAGCACATAACCATCCCACACTATTCTCATCTCAATCTCTGTTTTATTCATAATCATACAAACTCAATAATCAACCAAACCATAGTTACAACTTCAATCTACAACATTAACTTCAACACAGACAACAAAAACAATATCACCATGCAAGCTCCAATTACACAAACCTGCACCCCAAACATATAATCCTTGTGAACACGGAAATCACGTGGGCGTCCACGTGTTCACAAACAATCTCAGTGTGAGTTGAATAAACGCATTAAAGTATGAATATATCATAAAATACATAGGTAGATGTTGATTCATTGATTCCAAACCCCGCGGGTTTGTCATGATCTCATCAACATCCAAAATGATAGATCTAAGGAGTAAACACATAAATAAAGATATATGAATGCTAAACGTAAAGGAGACAATGATTTACGGGTTCAAAGACAAGGCCTACATCCACGGGTCCTGGGGGATATTCACTATGAGGTAAATGGTTACAAGAATAGTCACAAGACTTTTAGTGTTCATCAAACCCACAGAGTGATGCTCATACTTACTTCTCACCGATTTCTCTCCTATTCTCTAGTTTTTCCCAATGTCCCTCCCCCGCTTGGAAGGGACATATATATAGCTAATTTAAGTGGGTCCACGGAAAAGAGCCGTTGAAGTCTTATCTTCTTGTGCTCAGGCATAGTCCGCGGACTTCCCGATCATTCCGCGCCTTCTATAATTCTTATGTTCATTACGCTGACCAACCCCGCCTCGTTGGTCATCCGACACGTGCCCTCCGAGCAGCACTAAATGCGAGTGGTGGGGCGGCCAGCCTCGCGCAGGCGGTGTCAGCTTTTCCTTGTCACGTCTCGTGTCCGCTGACTTTCCTCACTGCGTTGATTATACCTCACCTCGTGATGAGGTAAAGTGTAGCAGAGCAGCTCTTTGGTGTTACGTGGGGATACCTTCCTTTGATGCTCCTTCATCTTCGACCGTTGAACTTGGATGATGGCACGCCGCCTAGATCCTATGGATGCCCCTACGTGTCATCCACTTTATGATGTGGCTCCACGTGGGCTTTGCTAGTACACGTGGTGAGCAGGAGATAAATAAGTGTACTTACAATTTGCCCTTCTTGTGGATCAAGCCACCTTTAGTTGGAAGAAGAATCGTGTGGTACTTTTTTATCTCTCTTCATAACTTCTCCTAAAAAGGAGTTATCTCGCATTTATTGTGCACGCTTTCCCATATCCGCCATAAATGCCCCTTTGCAGCGGACGGTTTCTTTTGGTCCTATAAAAGAAGAGAATGAAGGAATGTGAATTAAATTCATATTCTCCTTTTATTCTCTTCCGCCCTAATCTCTCCTTCGTCTTCTTAACTTCTTCTCACCACCACTGCCGCCGCCGTGCTGTTGTATTGCCGTCTGCTGTCACACGCCGTTGCCGTTGCTTTACTTATTGAAGTTCGTAGGATTTTTTTACTTTGTTTACTCGCCATTTCTACCCCCGTTGAGTTCTTTTGATTTTCCGTGATGTATCATGATGGGTTTCAATCTTATGCATATCATGGAATTTGAAAGTTGACGCTACTTGAGCCGTGTGTTTTACCTGCCACATTTTGATTTCTTTTTTTCTTCTTTTTGAGTTTGAGTAATAGCTTGAGAGCTTAAATGGTTGTAGATGAAATCTAGGGTTTTCTTCGCGTTTGCTGCTGTTCTTGAGATTTTCTTGTTTTTCAATCTTTCTTGACTCTGATTTGCACTTTTATTTTTGTTTGTGTCTGCAGATATGTCCGATCGTCCTCATGGGTCCCTTATCAAACTCCTCCGCTCAAGTCCTCATAGATCTCCTGAGAGATTCCAATATTAGGGGCGGAACTTCGCCTCTCTTACTCGTGGTGATCTGGGATATTTAACGCCCCGGCCCTCTCGGTCGAGGCCTTCGCCAAAAGAGGTGATCCGCCGCAGGGTCTAGATACGCCGTGACTCCGGCCTAGAGATGGGTCTCCTAAGAAACAGCAGTAATCCGCGCACCGAACTCTAGATGTGCAGCCTCTCCGCACCATGCCTCCACCGCGGACTAATCTTCCTTCGCTCCACCTGTGCCTAGTTCAGGCAAGTCAACTAAGAATCAGCCTCCGAAGAGGAAGGCTACGAGATAGAATATTCGGGAGATGTAGTTCCTCCTAAGAAGAAGGTAGCGGGTTCATGGAAGATGCTACTGGAGACGCTTACGAGGATGACTCTGCATTTTCGCCCTTTACCTTTGGGTAACAAGAAGTTCACTTTGACACATCGATCTTGAAGCCTTCAAATTGAAGCACGGTCTTCAGCACTTCCAAGTTCGCTTTTTATGCCCCCGATAAAGATATAACCTATGAGATGGTTACCAATTATCAGATGATGCCTTTCATTTATCGGGACGACCGTGGGTGCTTGAGGCTGGTTTGATGTTGCCTTTGTATAAAGCTGGTGATGATTTCTACTACTGGTCTTGTCTAGCCGCGATACTGCTAAGAAGAGTCATAATCGTGGGGTGCAGCAGAATGACAGAAATTATCTTCGCCATCTCCGAGAATGCTATCTTCAGAAGCAAAGGGCAAACGATGATGACCCGCTATACCCCCAAATTAGAAGAGGAGAAAGGGTGGTATACTCCTAAAATTTCAACAAGTCCTTTGGAGATTATGTTAACAGAAGACACGTAAAACCGTGGTCCTGTGAGTCTCATGGAATATTGCTCCTGTTAAGGGGGAAATTCGCCTTTTGAGCGAGGTAAGTGATTCCAAGATGGCGAGGGTTCCTGGTGCTGAAGGTATTCCTATTCCTGCTGATGAGAGAATTAAGCGTGATCATGGCTATGAGTGGTCTTCCACTGCTTTGAAGTTGTTGGTCCGTGGGTTCATGGTTGGGTCCCCTGACCCCATGGTTGGCAGCCCATCGTTGATGCTTCTTATCGTGAAGCCTCTCCTTCTTGTTATGCCCATCGCCTCCTTGGCAGATGAGTTTTGAAGGTATGGATTTTGCTTACAATCGTGATGTTGATGACGCGAAGACGAAGATATCTCCGATGCTAACCTCCTCCGCAGAGTACTAATATTGCTAAGGTGTGTTTGTTTTCTACGTATATATGCCCCTTCGTTTTCTTAAGTAATGTTGATTATGCCAAGGAAATGAGATACAAATGGCTCTTTATCATTATGTTTTATCATTATGTTTCTTTATCATTATGTCTCGCAGTGCTTAGAAAGAAAAAGATCAATCCCAAGCAATCACAAATTCTCCCACCGAAGATTCTACGACTTCGAGGATGTGAAATGTACCCATTGAATGGGTGACGAGGATGTTTCCGATAAGGAAGAGCTGGATTGAGACTTCTCCGCCCTTTCAAGAAGAAAATATTGTTGCTGGTGGGGGCGCGGTGGAGGTGATGGTGATCGGGCCAATGGTGGTGGTAGTGGTGACTGCCCCCGGTGGTGGTGGTGATGTCGTGGTCCTGGGGGGCCGCTAAGTCAAGTGGGGGCCGCAGAGTATTGAGGTTGGTGAAGATCTGGTCGCATAGGACAGTGGCATTGGCCTGCAGTGGGCCGTTGTAGACAAGGGCAAGGGAGTTGCTCGTGGTAGTAGTGATAAGGATGAGGATGCTTACTGTGAGTTCTCCTTTGGTAAGGTTTTATCCGGGGAACAATCTTTTGACATGGCCGCAGCTATGGGGCTTGTCTTGATTTCAATTTGCTTCCACCTGGGTGATGATCGGGATGTTCTTAAAGGTAGTCATGAGGTGGGTCAAAGACGCTGGATCTGATGCTGAGGTTTTGGCGGCTCATCCAGAGGGTTTTGTTGGCACTTCCTCCGCTGCTAGCGGGGCTTTGGTGCAAGGTAATACTGGTGCTTCCCTTGGTGGGAAGCCCTCAGATTCTTCCTCAGATGATTTCTCGCGGTCCTTGATCGCGGATGGCGATGATGCTATTTTGGCTTGGCTTAAAAAGAAGGACTTGCTTGTCGTGTCGCATCCCCGCCTCGTGATTCAAGGAAAAGAGTTCGACTCTTTTTACTCGCAGCATATGGAGCTAACTCTCGAGGAGGTGGTAGATGAATGGGTGGGACAAGAATCTTCAGGGCTGGGATTGATCTCGTGGTGAATCCTCCTCATCGTTGTCGGTATGATGGTTATTGCCGATGGGTACTAAAGATGCTTATCCTCAAGCAGCTTGCTATTGGAGGTTTGTCCCGCATTTTCTAACCCCCGATTTTACTTAGGTGTGTTATGTGAACTAATTTCCTTTTTGATCGATAGATGATGAGGAGTGAGTATTGTAACCATAATCTTACCGGCTCTTCAAGGCTAAGTCTCTCAAGCTGAAGCGAAACTCCGCCATCGTGAAGAGGTGCTTTCGAGTGTGAAGCCGCATGGCCTCTCGCTAAAGATGAGGAAATAGCAGAGCTGAAGGGTCTCGTTTAAGCGCAAGGAACAGGAGGACGTGGAAGAGGCAAAGCTGCGCTCGAGCTAGCTTTCAGTCAAGGGCAAAGTTAGAGGTAATCGAGAAGAATTCTTCATCTATTTCTGTGTCCTCAAGGCTTCCTCTTTCTTTTATTATTAGATGTTCCTTATATGTTCTGAGTTATCTTCTTCTTCCCTCCTCCCGCTGTACTATCTTCAAAGTGGGTGGAATCCCCGAGTTGATGTGGTTTGGGTGAGAGAATCTTCAAAAGGTCGATTGCCGATTTAGTTGAAAACTCAAGAGTGAATCAAATGGAATGCTCGCGTGGATGTCCATAATGCTATGGCCGAAGAATGGCGTAAGAAAAAGTTTTACTTGGTAGATTGCAAAATCAAAACAACCATGACCGCTCATTTATTCAACGGGGATCTTTATGGACGCGGATAATCTTGAGAAAGCCCGCGCCGATTTCCACTCTAGAAGTTAAGCTTAATGTCATGAAGAAGAATCAGCGCAAGCGCGCTTTTTCATCCTCGATGCGGGGCTTATATGCAACGCCTTGCTAAGGAAAGAGATGACGCCAGAGCGGAATCGAGCTCTTAGTAGTGCCTTATCCGCGCCTCTCGAGCTGACGTGGCCCATCAAAGTTGAGTATGAGAAAACTTAGAGGTGACTATGTACCGTCTTAACAAGGGGTTGGAATCGAAGAATGATGAGGTTAACCGATATCATCATTCGAACTCAATGCTTCGAGATGACCTAAGCGCGAGTCGGGGCATGCTCATAATCTTCTCGGCAGTAGATTATGATAGGTTATCAAATGAATATGATTATGTCGCAGGCACGGACTCCGCGGTTTACCATTGTGAAGGTATACGCCTTTGTCATCGAGTGTGCTTTGTGTTGTATTTGTTATAACTCGCCCTTTTCTAATATCCGCAGAGCTCCAAGGACAGCTTAAGTCATGTGATGGCAAGTTTGCCAAGCTCGTGCTAAGGTAGTTCAATTGAGGGCCAAGTCAATTACCATCGTAGTCTGGCCTTGTCTCGGGAGGAAACGCCAAGCAAGCCGATCAAAAGGTGGGCCATCTTTCCACTTCCTAAATCAGCCGAGATGAAGAGTGTAGCTATAGGCTTCGTGGCTCGGGGAAGGGGCCAAGTGTAAGAGATTAACAGACTTTGGTGAGATTGAGTTGGATCTCAAGAAGAACCATGGACTAACCAAGAATTATACTGTCCCCCGTGCCCGCGCTCCTTCAGGTTCCTCCGGCCCTTCCTCTCGGTGGTAGTGTTCCTTCGCTTGAAGGATAAACCCGCGGATAATGCTCCTTCTCAAGAGATCATAGCTAGTATGCTAGGATTGATCTCGCTTGCTTAGCCTTCTTGGCGTTTTTGCCGCTTTTGCTAGGTTTGTAATCAATGTTGTGTACTAGATCAAACTTTAGCGTTTAAATCAATTTGTATTTTGTTGAATTCGCATCTATTGGCTTTATAAATCAAGTTAATATAATGAGTAATTCGTAGTGTTTGTAATCCAAGGATGTTGATCTTTGGAATTTGAGAAAGTGTATTGTTCGTGCAATTCCGTAGGTTGATATCCTCGGAATTGTCTTGTGACTCGTCACCCCGTCCACCTAATTCCTTGGCCGCAGGATTTTCAATGGTGGGTCTCGCCGACATTCAAGGATATATTCCATTGAGTTCACGGCTTATAATATTGCCTTGATATCTCGCTCCGTGGGGAAGTCACCCCGGTCATACACTTATAGACACTTATGGGGAGTTCCGAGAGATTGCATGTGTATGCTTTGTGCGGGATATTCCCGGTATATTGCATTGGGTATGATCCACGAAGTGACATTCTAAGATATTGCAAAGGGGTATGATCCACGCTTGTGCGGACATTCCTCTTATTAAAGTATAATGCAAGTTCTTAATAATAGTAACTGCACAATGATTTACGTGGTTCAACCCCTAAGGCCTACGTCCACGGGGTAACGATAATGTCGATATTTTATTAAGATGTGGCATGGTTTTCAATGTACATTCATATTTCGTTCTTTTGTTGATCTCCCTATGTACATATGGGTATGTGAGTGGTATATACGTGTGTCTCATATGGTATTGGTTGTGGGTATTGAATAAATTGAAATGCGTGTGGGTAATGAGTAGAATATGACACTTGAAGATGAAAGCTTGGATTGATTGAAAAATTAAGGCGCTACATTCTTCATCGAGAGATAGAAACATGTGGACTTGTAAGTCAATTTTCTTCTTCCAAATGCATACGCAGGTGATAGATTACGGGTAGTATGGCTTTAGATATTTGGCATTCCACGGATGCATGAGGATTTCCCTTTCAAATTACGCAGATAGTAAGAGCCATTTCGCGATGTCGTGTATTACGTAGGGTCCTCCCCACGTTGGTGCTAATTTTCCCCACTTCTTTTCTCGCGGTATTGGGGAATGGTCCTTAACACATACCGCCTTTCTACAAAATTCCTAAGTTTCACTTTTTTGTTATATTCTCTGGCTAGCCTGCGATGGTAGTTTTCATTCTTTGCAAGTGCCGCTTCTCTCCTTTCTTCGAGATCGTCTGCTTTTCCAACATCATGTCCGTGGGTGAGGTTCTTCTCCCATGCTTCGTCTTTGTTGTTGGTAGTAGAATTTCCGTAGGGATTACCGCTTCGCTCCATACGTGAGTAAAAACGGAGACTCTCCCGTAGATGATCTTCGAGTTGTCCCGTATGCCCACAGAACGTTATGTAATCGCCACACCACCGCCCCTTGTACTCGTCTAGTTGTTTTTTTAAGGATAAGTGCCAAAGTTTTGTTTGGGCTTCTGCTTGTCCATTGCTCTGTGGGTATATGGGGGTGGATTTGTTTTTTCGAATTTTGAGGGTGTCGAACAACAAGTCGATATTCTTTCCTTGCAGCTATTTACCGTTGTCTAAAACTATCTCTCAAGGGGATGCCAAACCCGCAAATGATATTTTGAAAAATAAAAGTAAAGACGTCCTCAATCCCGAATTCTTGCCCTTGCCTTGGCTTCTACCCACTTGTCAAGTAACTGTTGCCACTATTAGAATCTTCTTTTCCCTGGTCCCTATACAAGCGGGCCCACTATGTCGATACCCCATTTTACAAAGGGCCACGGACTGCCCACGAGTTCAACTTTATGGTCGGGCGTGATTCATCTGGGCCAAATCTTTTGACATTCCTCGCACCTTGCGCCATTCTCGCCGCGTCTCGGATCATGGTTGGCCGCAGTAGCCCCGTGTCTTTGCCTTATCCGCAAGGGACCTCATTCCGCTGCGTGATTCCCCCGTCTCCTCTATGGATGTCTTTCAAGATGCCATGTCCCTCGGATCGGACAGCAGCGACGAAGTGGCCCGAGGAATGATTTTCTATATAAGGTTCCGTCTCTAGCTCGTACATCCCTCGCTCCGGGATTGTACTTTCCTAGCCTCGTTTGGTGTCCTGGGGGAGTTTCCCTTCCTCAAGGAAAGAATGGATTTCGATTCTCCAATCTTCTTCCTGACTGTAATCGTCGTCCTCATCTGCTTGTCGCATGATGTCATCGTTCTGGAAGTCGTCGAATATGTGCTCTCCGATATCATCGTCAGAGATATCTTCCTCCCTAGACTTGCGTTGGTTAGCCGCGCACATCTCTTGGGGCTTGATGGATGGTTCGTACACTCTTGTTATCTTGATTGCTTTGACATCCTCGTTCTTGAGCATGGCTGATATATATGCCAAGGCATCCACGTGCCTCGAGATCCTTCCTACGCAGATGTCGGAACTTGATTTTTGGTATTTGGGAAATCAACGTTTGCACTAGAGCCATGTATGCCATTAGTGTCTCGTCGACACATTGTATTCGTAGCCTATCCGCCGTATGATTAGTTGTGAGTCACTTGTCAACCGCACTTTTGTATCCCCATTTCAATTATTAAACGGAGAGCATGGACCACTCCTTCGTACTCTACGATGTTATTTGTATGGCCTTCAAATTCCAATCAATGCGTGCACGATCCTATCCCCGCGGTGTGGTGGTGATGACGATGCCTATCCCCGCGCCCTCTCTATTTTTGGAGCTGGTCAACAAAGACCTCCCATTGTCGTGGGTTTACCGGTTCAAGAATATTATTTGGCTCCTTTTGCTTTTCTATTTCTGGGGCGCCCGCGGCCCTCCATCCTTGTATGCGCACCTCTTCTTCGTTGTCCAAAGGTAGGTCTCGTTAGGAAGTCTACTAACTCTTGCGATTTCGAGAGTGTTGAAGCTCATAGTGGATGTTGAATTGGTCGAGGTACGTGCTCCATTTTCCTATACGTCCTACCTTTCCTTCCCCTTTGAGGATGGCTTCTAAGGGTGCTCGACATGGGATACGTATGTCATGCGTTAAGAAGCACGTCCTCGCCTTAAGGTAGACCATACGATAGCTAAAATCAGTTGTTCGATTCTTGTGTAGTTTCTTTCCGCTGAATTGTGGTCTTGCCGACATAGTAGATTGGCTGCTCCTCCTTTGTGTGGGTCCCGACTCAAGACCGCGCATACCGCATCGCCTCTTTCGCAATGTACAAATGCCAAGACTTGTCTCAAGGGGTCTAGTTTAGGGCGATAGGATATGGATCTCCGCTAGGTACTGTTTTGATGCCTAGGAAGGCTTCTTTTCGTTAAGGGAGTTTCTAGGTTAATATCCATACCCACTCAAATTTCGATACCCCCTTCTTTAGTATGTTGAAAAAGAGTTTACATCTATCCGAGGATCTCGAGATGAACCTTTTTTGTATCATGAGTAGATAACTAGGGATCCATTGAGCTTTTGTACTTATTTTAGGTTCTTTTGAGATGGCATGTCTAGTATGGCTCGATGGATTTTTTCCATGGATACTTCAATGCCCCTTTTTGTCACTGTGTATGTTGGAAAAAGGAATTTTCCGAGGATGTAACTCCGAAGGTGCACTTCTCCTAAGGTTCTTTGGAGATGGCATTCATATTGTGTTCTCTCATAGCTTCAAGATGTCCCTCAGATCTTGGTGATGGTTCTTCCTCAATACGCTGATTTTACGAGCATATCATCAACATAGACCTCCAAGGTCCCGCCAATCCATGGCTTGAAAATAGCATCGACCATCCTTTGGTATGTTGCTCCCGCGTTCCGAGTCCAAAGGCATCCTCACGTAGCAATAGAGGCCGTGGGGTGTGTAAAATGCCGTATGTTGCTGATCTTCTTCTACTAAAAATAGTTGATTGTACCTTTGAGTATCCGGCCCATGAATGATAGCTCTTCGATCCTTCTACCGGGTCGACTAGTTGATCAATGTTGGGTAGTGGGTAACTGTCCTTGGGGCACGCTTTGTTCAAGTTGGTGAAGTCGATGCAGATTCTGACCCTCACCACTCTTCTTTGGTACTATTACCATGTTAGAGATCCAAGTAGGATATTTGACTTATTTTATGAAACCAGCCTCCAACAGCTTTCGCAGTCTCCGTTTCTACCGCTTTGTGATACTCCGTATCCACCTTTCGTATCTTTTGTCTTACCGGGGGTGTCAGGTTTAATGCGCATCTCATGGTGTACCGTCTTGGGTCTATTCCGGCATGTCGAGATAGTTTCCACGCGAAGATGTCCGCGTATTCCTTTAGTAGTTTCACCAGCGAGGCTTCGTTCTTCGTCCATTAGAGTTCCTATCTTGATCTTTTTGGATTCTCCTCCGTCCCTATGTTAACTTCCTTCACCGCCTCCAAGGATGTGAATGTGGGTTTTGGTTCCCAAGGTGAGGAACTTTCTTTAATTGCTATTTGGTAGGCTCGGATTCTTTTATTCGCGAGAGCATCCTGGTTAGTGTGCTGATGTTGATGTTTCCGTGTTCCCTACGGAGTTCCCTTGACAAGCTTTTCCCCGAGATTCCTTCCAAGTATTCATCGATGGCTTTGTCTTTGGATGTTGCCTTGTTCCGAGTCCCTACGGGTTCTTTTTTCTCATCTTCTTCATTGTTGAGTTGTATTTGCATTGCCGGGCATTCCTTTTTGCGGAAGCTTGATCACCCTTGATTTCCATTACTCCTAGGGGAGTAGGAAACCTAAGGTATTGATGATAGGTGGCTGCGACTCCCTTAAGCTTGTGGACCCATCTTCGTCCAATAATGGCATTGTAGGGCGAAGGCGCGGCCCACCACACTGAAGCGAGTGTCAACTTTCATGGGACCTCAAGGCCCACCCGCAAAACAATATCCCCGAGAGGCTTCGTAGCCGTACCATTGAACCCATAGATGGTATAGTGCGAGGTCAAGAGTTGCTCATCATTAAGCTCCATACGCTTGAAGGTATCGAAAAAAGGACATTTACGGAGCTCCCTCCATCGATGAGGATTTTCTTTATGTTGCATCCCGCGATTGGCAAGGTGAGGATCAAAGGATCATTGTGATCTTCCATGTCATCCTCAATGTCCTCGACCTCGAAGGTTAGAGGTGCGTCCATCCATTCTTCGTGATCTTCCACTTCTTTCCCGTCTAAATTGTAAAGCTCACAATAGTCTTCAAATTGCTTCCTCAATCTTTCCCTATTTGTGCGCTTAGGGTTGGTTCTTTGCTTTCCGAAGCGTGATATAGTATTCACCGTGCGATTACCCTCTCGCAATTGGACTCGTTTTTGCTTTGCGTTTGGCCTGCTCTTCCGCCCCAGGCTTCTCTACATATTTTTGAGATCCCCTGCATCTATCGCCTTTTGTATCACTATCTTGAGATTTTTGCACTTCTCTGTTGGGTGCCCGTAGAAGCGTGGAAATCACAGACTTTTGGATTCCTCCGAGGCTGGTGGTTGCTTTCCCTAGACCAAGGCCAGTCTAAGTTTTCGCGGTCCTTGATCTCCTTTTAAGATGCGTGAGTAGCTGGTATTGAGCTTCGTGTAGACTCGGTCTTCAAATTTTCTACCACTCCTTTTGTGGTCGTCTTTCTCGATCCTTTGGTGTCCGCCGGATCTGTTTGCTTGTTCCGCGGAGTTGGTCCGTGGAGGTCGTTGAGCCAGGCTTTGGGTTATCTCGTTGAATTTCTTCCAACCTCGCATGTTTTTCGATGATTATCCTCAAATCTCCTCTATGGTTGGGGTGGTACCGTGATTTCGAAAAACAATGGGCTCATCCTGTCAAGTCCCCATTTGTAACATTTAATACTCACCACGGGTCCACATGTCCTATGGCTTGACATATCTTGTGCCACCTATCCGTGTATTCTCGAATGGACTCCTTATATTTGATTGCAACAGGGGTGTACATCGGCAGGCGGCCACCCAAGCCCGATTATAGCATTGACTCGGGCCGGACGGGCTTGTATTCCTTACTACCCATTAAGTTTAACAGGTCAGGCCGGGCCGGGCAATAACAAAAATTTAATGCCCATGGCCCGTCCATACCCGTGAAAAACAATACAAGGCAATGTCGGGCCGGGCAGCCTCGGGCCCAAGAGATAATTCAAAATTTTAAAGTATATATTTTTTTTTTTGGCTTGATGAATGATGATATATCCGTAACTCGTTCAAATGATAGTTCAAGCAATTTATATTCATTCTTGAAATGTAATTCAGAATTTTCTTTAACCTTGATAAATTGTCCACATATGAAATTTAAGTTCTTGAGAAATCCATCACTAGTAGAAAACTTTATTTGAGGCTATTGGTAATCGAGGCGGTAGGGTAACTAAACAAAGCACTGGGCAGGCTAACAGGCTGACTCAATATTTGAACAAAAACACTGGGTCCGCCCACTTATAATTATCGGCAGGCCCGGCCTTAGCTGACAGTCAAGGTTGGGCGCCATGGGCTCCATCGTAACCGGGGCGGTACATGGCAGGCCGCAGGCTTCCGCATTCTGTACACCCCTAAATTGCAAGAGAGAAGAGCTTGTCCATCCCCGTGTTCACAACCTTGTTATACATGTAGGTGGCCAAGAACTTTCTGGTGAGCCGAACATACGAATCAATGCATCCCGGCTTGAGGTTATCAAACCAAGATAACGCGGATCCTTTCAGGCTTGAAGGGGAAGTATCTGCATAGATAGTTTTCGCCATGGTCCCACCTGGCCATTACCCCGTTGTAATATCGTAGGTGGGCAGCGGGATCCGCGGACCGTCGTAACACTCAAAGGATGGGACCAGGACACTTCGCAGGATGGTAGCCGTAGCCAACTGCCGCGCTAGTGGGGTAGTGTTGGCCTCATTCATAACCCTGTTCTAGTCTTCCACCTCCTTGCACGGTCTTGATTTGATTGATCTCTGCTAGCATCTCTGCACGAAGACTCTCCATTGCCAAACAAGGATTGCCTCCGAATGGAAGACCGCGTCTTCCTTGTAGGTTGTGACATCGTGGCCTCCTTCATCATAGTAGTCTGAAGTTTCCGGATGGTAGTCTGGGTCGACCTTCTATTGTTCCGCGCACCTCTTTGGGGTATTCTCTTTGATTGACTACCCAGGATGTTTTCGAGGATCATCCTCCGTCTCTATTCCGTACCGCAGAGTTAGCTTCGTGCCGCCGATTCTCTAGATCCGCGCTTTGGAGGATCTTCTCTCTTAATTGCTGGTTCTCTTGCGCTAGTAAGGCCACTGCGTCCGCGTATGTCTCAAGATGATTCCTTTTTAGGTCTTCTAGTTGCGCCAATATTTGCGCAGACCGGTTTGAATCTTGGTTTGGCGCCTATCTCAGAATCGAGCTTGTCTTGGGGGCCGCGGTATTGATTTCATCCACTAGCCGTATATCCGGCTCGATCATTCCGTAGGATCCTTCTTGCAAGTTGTGCGTTTTGTTCATTGGTCGGCGGCATCCCGTAAGGAAGGTTCTCTCGATTACTGATTCGCTATCGTTTCTCGAGGCCTGGGCCTGGGGTTGTAGCAATCACTTTGGAGGCGTCTACTTGAGAAGCTCCCACGTTAAGTGTAGCATCTCTTGCCGTCGCGGCCCTCTTTGCTTCCATTGCGATGACGCCCGCATCTAAAAGTGATGTGCTTTACGCCCATTCCCGCCTTGTCCCCGCCATGAGTCCTTCGCCTTCCTCCGTTTGCTCTTGTTACTACCGGCGAGTCCTAGGCGCCTCTTTGAAGGTACCTTTGTCTTCCCCGTATCTTTGTTCTTTTTCCATTGTAATATTCAGCAGAAAGCATGGAGGTAAACCGAGACAAAAAGTCCACGGGTTAGTTGTTAGTTCAAACTCGATTTCATAAGCTCGATTTATAGTGGCAAAGAGTGTATTCAAGCTATTGGTTTAGCGAATAATATGAAAAACATAGACGGATGTGGAATTAATTGGAATAAGGTCCATGGGTTGTTGTTTGCAAAAACCCAGATCTATTGGTGGAAATTATGTGAAATACTAGTTAAAACATAGATCCGTTGGTTAGAAGTTACACAACGCCCAGATTCGTTGGTAGAAAATACAATGGACATAAATACAAAAAATAGCCCAAACATAGATCTTCTAGTTAAAGGTTGAAAAAGAGATTTGGGTACACAGACAGATTCAAGAAAAATGAGTTTAAACACGCCAGATCTATGTTCTAAATAAATTTTTGAGTTAGAGGCTATAAAGTCACAGGAAAAGATAAATATGTTTCTAGCGCCATATTGTGAACACGGAAATCACTAGGCATCCACGTGTTCACAAACAATCTGCAGTGGAGTTGAATAAACGCATTAAAGTATGAATATATCATAAAATACATAGGTAGATGTTGATTCATTGATTCCAAAAACCCCGTGGGTTTGTCATGATCTCATCAACATCCAAAATGATAGATCCTAAGTAAACACATAAATAAAGATATATGAATGCTAAACGTAAAGGAGACAATGATTTACGTGGTTCAAAGACTAAGGCCTACATCCACGGGTCCTGGGGATATTCACTATGAGGTAAATGGTTACAAGAATAGTCGCAAGACTTTTTAGTGTTCATCAAACCCACAGTTGATGCTCATACTTACTCTCACCGATTTCTCTCCTATTCTCTAGTTTTCTCCCAATGTCCCCCCCCCCCCCTGTTTGGAAGGGACATATATATATAGCTAATTTAAGTGGGTCCACTGGAAAAGAGCTGTTGAAGTCTTATCTTCTTGTGCTCTGTGCATAGTCCGCGGACTTCCTGATCATTCCGCGCCTTTCTATAATTCTTATGTTCATTACGCGCCGACCAACCCGCCTCTTCGTTGGTCATCCGACACGTGCCCCGAGCAAGCACTAAATGCGAGTGGTTGGGGCGGTCCGCAAGCGCCAGCGGTGTCGGTCTTCCCCTTGTCACGTCTCGTGCCGGGCTGGACTTTCCCTAGCAATTGATTATACCTCACCTCGTGATGAGGTAAAGTGTAGCAGAGTAGCTCTTTGGTGTTACGTGGGGATACCTTCTTTGATGCTCCTTCATCTTCGACCGTTGAACTTGATGAGATGGTCACGCCAGTCTAGATCCTATGGATGCCCCTACGTGTCATCCACTTTTATGACTGCCTCCACGTGGGCTTTGCTAGGTACACGTGATGAGGAGATAAATAAGTGTACTTACAATCCCCAACCTCCAGTACCTGGTACTTTCACACCATCCATCACCAATTCAGGTTATATGGCAGTACTAAGACTCTATCAATTGACTCCATCACCATCCCCAATTTACTCGAACTTAACCAAACCTTTAACTCCACCAATATCGTACTTACCAAATACATCACCACGTCTCGCAAATAAATACTCAATCCATTATACAAATGTTAGTTTCATTCTAAACTTCAGTTCAGGATAAAAACCTAATTCAAGATCGCATACTCAATTCAAACACATACACATTAGCTTCTTCACGTTTATCATATGTTGCTCCATTTCAAGAAAACTCCAACACACACATCGACATTTAACATCTTTGTTAAAAATTTGGAATTCATCATCTCAAATACAAATCAATGAATAGCCTTCCATTAAAATCCCACGACTTTAATTTACTAATTTTGGAAATAACACAAGAATAACCCCAATTCCTAAGGAACCAAAATTAAAAAACTTCAAATTAAACAACATAGAGACTTACCCAATTAACAACCTCTTCAAATTTCTCTTCGCTCATCATTAATCATAACTTCAACAAATCCTTAAACCCTAATTCCTTCGATTCGCACCTTCAAATTAGCTTCACTTCATAAATTGATATGAACCCATCAATTACCAGTTTAATTTCATCCTCGGCCCTTCTAAATCTTCAACCAACTCCAAAACGGAAACCCTAACTTCGATTCTCATCAATCCATCGCTTCTTCTTCATTGAAATAAACCAACTTCAACATCAACTCCAGCAATCATTCCCTAATGTTTTTTATTTTTAATTTCCGATCTCAAAATCACGATCTTCTCCCAGAATCAACAGCCGAGAAGAAGAGGATAAAGAGAGAGGGGAGGAATGAAGAAGAAGAAAGAAGAGGAAAATAGAAGAATGAAGAAAGAGATAGAATAACGAGGCTTTATCTTCTCAATTGAGATA
>JAJJWW010016695.1:0-40061 GCA_023531295.1 Papaver armeniacum
TGGAGAAGTAGGTGGACTAGGATTTAAAGTTTGAATTAGGGATAAACATCTTCCCTTTTTCTTACAAATTTCATGTCAAACTTAATTGACATGCCCATGAGATTTCTAGGTCTTCCTCCATAGCGTTCTTTGGGTTTACTGTTGTCACCCTCGCCCCTGCTAGATTTTCTTTTAACTGTTGGTCACATTACAATGCTTGTGCTTATGGATCCCGTCACTACGAGGTTCACTTGATTGGGTCACATTACAACATGGATCAACTGTTGGTCCGATTTATGTTATGCAGGAATTAGCACTACAGGTTATTGGAGTTTCTAATCTAGGCCCCTTTTGTGGGCAGCTAATTTCCTTTTTTATCATTTTTTTTTCATATACATTTTCGTAAAGGTCTGGCGTTGCGTTACTAGATTGTTTCGAGCTGATTTTTGTTATTATTGTGGTTCAAATAACTAATTCAACTTTTCTGTTCGATTGTTACTGGTAGATGGTGGCAACACTGGCTTCATTATGTGAACCAAGGCATGGCAACTACCACAAATGATGGTGCCTCACATAGTTTTGAGTTTTCTGATTTGGCTTGTTCAACTGCTCAGAGAAGGCCATATGCCATTGACAATTCCGACTTAATAAGTGATGCAACGTAAGAGGACTCCGTATTGGGACATAGCTTCTTGATACGTTGGTGCAACATCAGAGGACTCCGGTATTATATTTAACTCTAATGTCTCTACTGTGATCCATTGAAGTTTTTAACCGTAAATGAATATTTTCTTCCCTTTTTAAGGCACCTCAGAAGGAGACCGAAAAATCTCGAGGAAGAATGAAACCTGATTCAGGATTCCGTTTTGAAGAATATGGTCTACGTGCATCATCAATTCTTTGGTTCAAGTGATCTTGTTGAGCGAGTAAGTACATTGTGTTGCTTTCCTGTGCATCTATCAGCGATATTTTAGTGTCTGCAGTTGATAGAAGTAAGTTCTTTTGTTTCGTGAAGTATTTAAGCATTTGGCTTTACCGTCAGTTATTTAAAATGTTAATAAAAAGGACCTGTTCATGACTCATGTGAGAGTGACAAAAGAATATCACTAGTTATGTATATCAGACCTATACACTCTATACTGCTATAGTTACTTTCGCAGTCATTATAGTCGTTGTTGTTATACTTAGGGTGTTCAAGATGTAACTGGATACGAGGCACCCTAGTAGAAGTCCCTAGACGATACATTTTGCTGTTGTTTTTGTTATCTTAATAATTAAGGGTTATACTTTCAGCCCGGAGTAGTGCAAATCTCTGATGCAGAAAAGCTGTCTTCCTTTCTCGATTCTTGTAAGCTGGGAATGGTGATGGTTAAAGGTGAGCACAATTTATCACCATGTCACATTTAGAATGATTACATATTGGCCTATATTTGAGCCTTCTTTTTAGTTGGAACAAGGGATTCCTGCTATCAATCAATGAAAGTTGCACAGGCAAACTTAAGATTAACTTTATAGAAATTCCATATCTCCTAAAAACCAACTTGCTTTTTTTTTTTTTTACTTTTTGCTTTGTAATTTCAAGACTTTAAACCAGAGCACTTGATCTTATGAAACCAACTTGTTTTGAACTTTTTGCTTTATAGTTTGCAGAACTTAAACATGGATGAAACATTTGGATGCTCTCACCCTACTGTTACCTACAATTTTTACAACAAGGTTGTACACATAACAAATTGGATTGGTTTTCTGTATTCTCTCTCTACTGAACTGGTGCATGTCTTTTATCGCTTTCCAGGATTATAATGCTGCTTCTATGGCAAGCCTGGTTGAGCCACTAAGAATTCTTCAGCAAAGGGTTTTGTTTCTTTTGAATGAGTGGGCGGATCATCCAGGGCTTTTCAAAAGATTTTTTGATGTTACGATGTTAGTGAGATGTTGTTGGCTGTACGACTGGGCACTCCTCTGGCTAAGGTATATTTTACCTGCCTCATATGCCAGCTGCTCCTTGGCTATTTCGCTGTATGGTTAACCGAAATTTCATTTCATTATTCACATTTTCACAGAACGAACCATAATTTGTGTGTATTACTGTTGTTTCTTTTATAGTCCCTTGCAGCATTACAATTTTTGCTCAGTAATGGCCAGATGTTGGAGGAGATCGCTCCAGAATTTTCGCCTTCCAGTAAGCAACTGTCTCAATAGAGAAAAGAAGATATTTTTGTCAAGTTATTTCGGGTTCTTTCCTTGAAAAAAGAGGAAGTAAGATTTAATTGCATTTTACAGTTCAACTCAAGCCAATTCACACAGTGGTATCCTCATGGCAGAAGATGGAGCTTGAATCCAGGCCAGCTTTGCTCGATGCAGTTCAGGAACAGTATGAGATGAATGCTGGAAAGGTAGATTCTGGCATTTTCATTCCCAAGAACGACAATAAAAGACTTAATATCCTATTTTCATTTTTACAGTTATGGATTCCATTGTATTGTGTTCTTCATCGTGTCCAAACATCTGATATCTACAATTGATAGGTACGTGTGCTACCATTTGTTATTGTTTATTATTTCAAAAAATAATTCCATAGCCAATTGGAAGTATGTAAGTTTGATATGCGCTTGAATTATATTATATGAAATCTGCAGCTTAGAAGAACTTATTCAGACTTCCAGCGTTGGGGAATTTATTGCATCTTGAATTATGTTATTGCGTCTTCTGCCTCTTCTTGCTTCCCATGGCCAGATTGATTGTGCTATTCGCTTAAAGTTAGATCCAAGGTATGGTGTGCAAAAGCTGACATAGCTCCTTCTGCTTTGTTTTTATGTTTTGACCTTGGTTTACTTTATTCTGACTTTGGTCAAAATTTAATCATTTCATATATAGTTTGAGTTGCGTATTAGTTTCGTAGCATAACCAATTTTTTACTGGTGCCATTAGATTCTGACTCACTTTTAATCGCGATGCAGTCCTTTGTTGTTGGAAAATCTGAAAATTCCATACAACGTTTTTCGGCTATTGTATGCAGTTCTTGCCATTGTAAGTTTTCCCTCTACAGTGAATTATGAGTAATGGCAGATGGCGAGTCTTTTTTTCTCAAAGATCAAATTATCTTACGATTAATTATTAATCGTATTCCAGTTTTAATGAACACATAGAAACTCATTGAAAAAACATTGTGTGTGAGTTGAAAGAACATTTGAAGCTATGTGGATGGGAGCATGTAACAGCAGAGACCTCGAAAAGAATTCGCCTGAAAACCAAGAGGATAATTCAGAAATTCAATGTAAGTGGAATCTGCCGCTTTCTTCCTATCCCTTGCATTTTTTATTTAATTATGAATTAACAGTATCACTGATGGCAGTTTTACTCACTGTAGGAAATTTAAGGAAGTGGATACTTTTTTGTGCAGATTTTGCTGCAACAACCAGTAATGGTTATCATTAACCAGGAAGTAGCAAGGAAAGGGATCAAGATTCCATTTATCTTAGGACCAAAGAACTCAAACACAAACTCTGATACCAGTGTGGGAATGGTGGTGCCAGTTTCCATGGACATGGAACTGTTAATGATAACAGTTACCCATAAATCACTTTCGTTGTAGCAAAATCTATACGAGGTAGTTACCCCGAGTAAGAATTACCCTCGACCCACACCATATCCTTGCAAGTCCAAGACACGTGTTTGACTGTTTGAGCATACAAACCTGACACAATACTTGAGAACTGTTAGTTTTTTCGTTTTTTCTTCTTTATTTTCCTGAGAGAAGTCATTTGAATTTTGAGATGTCCGTGAATCTCTTTTTTTTTTTTTTTTAATAAGATGGCCCACCAGGTCTTTTATTGAAAAACAAAGAGTAGTTTACACAGGGACAGTTGGGAGTCCAGCAACAAGCTGAGCTCCGACTGAAACAGAAAATATTGATTGAAAAAATCAGGAGATAACATGGTTTGAATCCTCCAGCAATTGGACACTGATATTGCTTGGAGGGGTAGATATCCATACTCCACTCGTTCTGCCTAATTTAGAGAGAATATCAGACTAAATTATGCAAATATTTAGTATATCTGAGAACAGAATCAGAAAACTGAGAACAGAATCAGAAATTTAGTAATGTTTGTTGAAATGATTTCTGACGCCAACATCACAAAACCAGCTAAGACACTAAGAAATTTAGTAATGTTCATGAATGTACAAACTGGCAAGTTCTAGCTGCCTAAAATTGAAGGAGCAAATTAATTAAGAAGCAAGCGAAGAGTCCCAATTCCAGGGTATCTAATCTTCCTCATGCAATACAGTCACAACTTTAAGTAAAGCTCCATCCGGGTTCACTTCTCAATTGAATCATTTTTTTAACAGGGTTCTCAATTGAATTATTCATACATCATATGAGGCATATGCATATTTGTATTGTTTGGCCTGTTGAACAGGTCCCTCCCAGTAATCCCAAGCTAACTATTCCAATACAGAGTAAATGAGGAACAATCGTTTTTAAACAAAGTAACCAAAAAAGCAAGAGACACAGTTTTCCATGATACCCATAATTTTTTTTTTTTTTTTGATCGGTCATTAGGAAATAGATTAAAGAGCACACAAGCCGTGTGCAGGCAAAAACAACTAAAAAAGAGCGACAAGGCCCTGAAAAAACAAGAGCTCAAAGAAAAAACTAAAGCATCAACGCCCCGAAAAAACAAGAGCACAAAGGAAAACTAAAGCACTAAAGAAAAAGAAATTCAAGTACATAAGAAGTTTAATCCTCTTAGATACCACCAAGTAATAACTCAAACTTGAGAACCATGAAAGATACATTCAAGTAATACTCTCATCAACCTCCTCTATTGTTAGATCCTTATGATTTTTTCTAAGGTCACTCAACATATCTTTTTGACCTTTCTTTGAAGAAGGAAAACTTAATCCCCAACCAGAACCTGCATCCATTAACTTAATAGCTGATATATTATTTGAATTGTCGAGAGATTTGGGGGTACCTTTCTTTTTTGAACTTAACGAGCCCGTTGGAAAAAATCCCGTTGCTTTAGACTTTAGGCTCGACATTTTGTTGCATCCTAATGATACCCATAATTAAAACTACAACAATTAGCTAATAATAACAGAAATAGCTTTCTTACCATAATATCACAAGGAGTAGCAAGTTGCATGTCAAAAAGTAAAATAGAATACAAACTAAAATAGTGTCGTACTTCTTCAAATACTGAATACATCTTTATATCTTATGGCTCGTGTACTCGTACATCTTCCAATTCTGAACGCATCTGGTGGCTCCAATACTTTCTCAACTTACTGTAAAGTGGATCTGGATGCGTATGTTCACTAGTTTTGGAAAGCTTCTCCACAATAATTAACTCGAGTGCACCCTATCACCCTTGAACACTTCATCATAAATACTATTATCAACTTCTTCAGGAAAGTTTTCTGGCTTCAACACCATTTCATACAATCCAAGTTCGTCGACCAATAATCTAAATCGGTTCATCTCCTCTTTGGTAGTTGACATGTTAAATTTCTCTGCCAAATGACTAGATCCACAACAAATCCTAACATTAACATCTGTAAAATTGTTTATCTTATCAAACAAATCTAAAATTTCCTCGATGACCGGAAAGAGTAGATCGAAATCCTTCATGGCTTTGCATCGGAATAATCTAAGACCCACACAACCTGTGCAAAGTTTAGAACCATTCCTGGGGGCAATATTACCCATGCACCATGGTGTACAAGAAGTATGCTCAAGACAATTATCAATTATTTTGCGAACAGTATCTGAATTGCAATACAGTTTGATTTCGGCACCAAAACCATGATCGAAAGCAAGTTGTAGAGCACTTCTGATACCTTGAAATTCATAATAAATAAGTGGAGCATTGCCTTTTAGGGAGACACCGACAGATGCAACTTTTGGCCTACCGTAATGGTCGAAAAGGATAACTCCATATCCCCTTTTCCTCCATCTTTTTTATATACCCAGTGATACTTGCAGTGTAATGCAACCTACCATCAGCATGAGTAGGAATAGTTCCCAACCATTTTGGTTTTCCCTCTTCATGCCAAGAGGCTTTCCACTCCTTCTTATCTGGTATAGGTATTTCATTGTAACCTACACCAAGCTCCTTCAGCTGAGCAGATGTCAATAGGTTCCGTAAACGAGCAGGGTAAGTTTCTAAGTGCCTATTTTTGTCAACGAAATCACTGCCAAGAAGATGCAGATAGTGATAAATGAAGACAATTACAATGAAGACAACTACAAGTACAGTATATCAAATCAATTAATAGTATATCAGTTTCAACTGGTTATATTAGCTAAACATAAGTTATGTAACACAGCGCTTTCATACGGAGTCCTTATGCTTCATGTTTGGAACTTATAATTCAGACTGAACATGCTGAATGTTCTAATTAACTACCAGCTAGATAGAAAGATACCAAGACATATCAAATACTCATGAAACCGTTCTTGAAGTAAGTTGTAACTTATAATTACAATGAATCGATGATATTTAAAGCTTTCTTGGATTACATCATACTAATCAGAAACATGAGCATGCAAGACTATTGACAATTCCAATATCAAAGCAGCCGCCAGGAACTTTCTGATCAAATAGTTAGAAATGATTACGAGCGGTGCAGGGGCAAGACCGCAAGAGTAATCTAACGGCATAGCAAATCAGAAACAGAGATGATAGTCGTCATAAATATGATTCGTTCAAATAGAACTTTGATGGTAGGTAATACTATATGATCCAAGATGGCACCTAATCCTTTTGGCTTCTTGTACCATTGTAATTCCCCTAAAACCAGACATCTTTGAAAAGTTAAAACTGATCGTGCCTTCTGTTTCAGAATGAACCATACAAGTTCTTAAATCTGTTGGAAAGCTAAGTTTACTAACGAACTCTCAACGCAGGAACGAATACTATCTTCTAAGAATATTTCCCCTACATAAGCCAAAAGAATACTATGTTCTTAAACCTTCTCCCGGAATACTAATGTGGTATTGTTGACCGTGAATTGTGATGGGTATTTGTACAAGCCAAAAGAACACTATGTGAAGCTGCTCAAGCTTTACATAAAAAAGAAAAACTCTGAAAAGACTCAGAAATCTACTTATCAACATGCAACTCTGTAGGACACATCTTTATTTAATCTAATGAAAATTTTCAGGGATTTACATTAAAAATAAATAAAAATACCTCAATATTTCCATGACCTCCTTGTCTGGATGAGTAAATTCAGCACCCAAGTCGAAGGCTGGACGAGTAAGCTGCTCGGCATTCTGCAAAATTGATGCAAAATTAAGGCTAGCTAGCTGTAACCTCCTGAAGTAATTGACTTTTGTTAATATGAAAAAGAGTATAAACTCAGTGATAAAACAAAACTACGGTGCAGCCAAGAAGGTGGCAACAACACAACAATTCTTATAGCATGTTTTTTAATCTAAGCAATTGAATCTCTATCTAATATCAGCAAGTGCAACATGATTACATTTGTGTAATCCAATTGCTACGATTTGGATTAATCACTGGAACCAGACATATCAATGACCACTGGGTATACCTTTGGGTTGGAATTACTCGATGATTGCCGAGTTGAAACACCAAATAAAGTGTTCTTCGCAAGAGATGAGAGTAAACCAGGTATTGTAATTGCCGATGATAAAACGGAGCGACTTCTCACTCTCAGGGAGCTCAACATTGTGAAGATACGATTCTTCTGTCTCCCAAAACGAAAAACATTAGTTCAAATCAAAAGTTCAACAAGGAGAGGAAGAAGAAGAAGGGAAGATTTATACTGGGAACAATTTATGGGGATGGATCAATCAATTGAAGGCAGAGAAACCCTAGGTTAGACGAGACATCGTACTGTTGCTGTGCTGAAAAGAAAAATAGACCTAACATAATTTTCTTTTTGTTTGGTAAAAGTATAGCGGAAATTTTCATGAAACATAAATAAGTTTTTTTTTCGGAAATAAATCAGCGTGTTTGGGGTTTTCAGAAATAAATCCGAGTTTTTCCATGTTTCAGAGTCTAAGCCTTTTTGGTTTAGTATAATGCTGGAGCAGTTTGCGCCAGCTATGCGATGATCCCAGCACCGCCTTGCTATCGTTTGGAGGGTAATGGGTGCTGGTGCAATATGCGCTAGTGAGGAGATTGCCAGCGTTGGGTTGCCAACGCTGGAGAGGCAATAAGGCCATTTTCTCTTTGATTCGCGCCGTTACCAAGAATTGGTGGCATGCACACTTGTGTTTTGCACAAGCCATATCTGTATTGCGCCATTGATATTGTCTGCACTATACCTGCTGTCACATGCCCATTTAATCGCCTAAAATTTTTATGGGACATGACCAGCAATGATTGTGGTTCAGTTAATCAAAGGCTTCACTCTTAAATTTTATCCTTGCATACTCGCATCAAAGTACGCATCTGCCTTCACTCTAAAGGCTTGGCACAACAGAAGTCTTCATCTTCTTTCTCTCTAACTCTTCATGCCCCCATAAGCATAAGAGGTTCTGCCATGTACTTGAACAATTCTCACACAAATCAGCAACACAATGAACACAAAGAATACTGCAACAAACCCATTTTATTGCACTAAAGGAAGATTACAAAACTCGTCCATCACATGGACCAACTTGTGTCATTCACCCTCTTGATGAATGCCTAACTCTCTCTACAAAGCAGTGGTTCCTCAACACATGAACGACACTAAACTTATTGATTCCTAAGCTATTTATACAAGCTAATGATCAGGCCAAAACTCTATGCAACCGCTTGCACCTGCATGGAACAGCCATGTGTCCCATAAGTGGTTTCCATAACCGCCAACTTCAACTGCCACCTTTTGTGTTGTCACGATAATTGGTGTCACACATGTTCCTGGTGGTTATGAACATTCCAAATGGTTATAAACTTGCTTTATAACCGTTCTCCTTTTGTCTCGTCATTGGCATGCTTGTGAAGCTCAGAACCAACTTGTAACTAGGGGTCGAACATGGTTTCTGGGTTTCCGTTGGAACCGAACCGAACCAGACCAATTAGGAAGAAACCAAACCGAACCATTAACTAATGGGTTGGTTATGGTGTACAAAGTGGAAAACCGATAGTTTTGGTTTGGTTTGACCTCTAAAACCGAACCAAAAACCATTGGAAAACCGATTAATTTTTAAACTTAGTTTCTACTTTTGATTTACAAGTATTAGATTCTACTCATTGATTTAGAGGATAAATAGAAACCCTTAATATAATATTTCATTATGATACTCTCCATCTTTTCTTTCTCCTTCTCTCACCGCCTCCTTCTCCACCCCAACTACTGAAGAACACCGCTACTCGATTTTCTTCTTCCCGTCTTCCTTTTTTTTTTTTTTTTGTCAATAACTAAATTAAGCTATATTATATATCTTCTTTTGATTTCTAGATTTAGAGTAAGCTTTAACTATTCTTGATATTTTTTTTATTTTTTTTTCTGTCTGTAAATTTTTGTAAACCAATACTATCGGCAGCTACGACTTTTTTTGTCTGTAAATTTGTGTAATTTATTTTTTTGGTTTGACATAATTATTGGTTAACCAAAAACCACTAGGAAAAACCGAAACCGTCTGGAACCATTTGGAAACCGAACCAATGGTTAATGGATTGGTTTGGTTTAGATTTTTAGAAACCGATAGTATTGGTTTCGGTTTTGGTTTGGCTAGAAACCGAACCAAAACCGACCATGAACATCCCTACTTGTAACCGTCACTTGAGCAAAGATTGCACAATCCGTTGTGCTTACCGAATTCTGCCTTGATCCAATACTCAGCTATCTTGGCCCTGCATGCTTATCACTCCAAGCTAATGCACGTACAATCCTTGTGCTTCAATCATCGAGGCCAGCTCCTTAAGCTCATTCCGGTTGCTCATGCGTCATATGCTTTATTTAACCAATTTGCTTGACAATAGCAATGCCACTCTTGCATTATTAGTTTTTTTTTCACTGTCCAAGATTTGGACAGCCTTGAACTAATGCCATAGACTCACTCTTGGCCTATTCTACCTTCTTTCATCATCCTCGAGTTTGGGCCAACTCAATTCCATGGATATGCCTTAATGCCAACATCGCATGTTGCATCTTGCCACTTTGGCCACGTCTTGTCTTCCCTCAATGAAGCTTCATTGCGCCGGCCAATAAGCTTCATTACTTAGCCAAATGTCTTTACAAGGTAGTGCAACCTTTGCGCTTCACCGCCCAAGTGGGTTTTGCCATTATTAGACGGTCTATGCGGTGTCGCACAATCATTGTCGGACACCGACTTGGCATGCAACACTTTGTAACGCGCAATCATTATGCGTCACTTGACCGACACGTTATAGACTTCCCCCACCTAATCCGTTGAACGCTTCGTTGAATGAAACCAAGTATAAACTCTATCTTGGTCTCAATCTTGACGCATGCACTTTCGTAACTCTTTTCGAATTTCGGCAATCTTTGCTAGCTTTTTTGCAAAATGTACTTAGCCAACTTCAATGCTTTAGCATCAACACCACTTAGCTTTACTTCCGTGCCATTGATCCTACTGATCTTGAACTTTGTTGTTATGTCATGACCGCTTTCAACTCCATTGCAAATCATATATCAACACTCAAATGCAAACTTGAAATTCCTCTTGCCAATTCCCCGAATTAGCTTGAACCGCATGAATCATTTGTGCCTAAGTGTACACAAGTAATGATTCCTCCCAACCGATCACAATGATCATTGCCATAGTCTTATGCCTTCACTTTCCGGCTTTAGTTGCACCACGCAACATAACAGGACTTATACAAGACTTGGACTCACTCTTCAATCATATGCGCCTACGCCAAATAATTCCATGCCTTAAGGTATGCATGTTATGATTCCATACCACTATGGTATGCGTCATAATCCATGCTATCGCTGACAAATATCGTCGCACTTCCACATAACTCTCAACAACAAACTCGACTATGCCACCAACTCTATTTTCTCTTTTCACTATCAGCGTCCTTTATTGCATATTTTGGCTTAATATGTTATGTAGCATCTTCCAAGTGAACTAGCTTTAGTTTGAACGAAAGAGACAAGAACTCTTGTCTCAAATACCCACATTCACTGCTACCTTGCATAGAGAGAAAATTCTCAACACCAAGGTCCGATCGACCCTAAACTGTAAGTATACTCAAACTTGAGCAAAGACTGGGCGCTAACTGATTGCAACTTGTAAGACCTAACAAGCCTTGCAATACGACTTCATCTTCGCTTTTAAGCAACAAAAAAGGAAGCGAGACAACACCTATCGTCCACAATGTAATAAAATCGGCTCAAAAATAGCAAATGTGTATAATCAAAGTCTATATATCAATACGACTTTTGTCTCAAGATAGGAGATAGAGTAGATAGACTTTTGAGTGATAGATAAGTTCAAGTCTCCACATACCTTTTAGTCGATGAAGTTCCACCAGTTCCTTGACTAGTTCTTCATCTTTGTATGATGATCGCCATGGAGTCTAGAGCTCAACTACACTTTCTATCCTAGTCCGAGACTTAGCTATAAGTAGACTAGAAATCAAGACTTATAGTTTTGATCTCTAACATTGAAAAACATGCTTGAGATAGCAACGCATGCGAGTTCGACCGAGCAGTGCTCTAACAATCTCCCACTTTGTCAATTTTGGTGACAAAACTATCAATACATATGGAATACAAATATAAATATAAACTTTTGTAGCTTCTCTTCCACATGCCCTCGATCTTCTTGGTTCTTCAACATTACTCAAATCTTCGTCACTTCCAAGTACTCCAATGATCCCAAAGGTTGTAAGTTTAGTATCATCGTTGTTGAAAATTCGTACCCATAACAATGAGAAAATAAGAATTCTCAATCATTGTTACACAGTGTCATAGTAGTATTACACAACATCAAAGTTCAATTGTATCACAACTTCAAAAACAATACTATGGTGATATGTATCACTCCCCCTTAGTCAATACTCCATCTCACATGGAAACCACTCCCCTTACATAATGATCCGAAAACCATAGTATTTGTAGTGTGAACTACACATTAATTCTCCCTTTTGTCAATAAAATTGGCAAAGGTACGAAAACTAGTGGGATCCTAATGAAATTTCCATAGAGACATTTCATGACCAAAAGCAAGCATATATCAACTTTTTAGATGCAGTCATATAGTTGTTACAAGTGTAATTTAATTTAAATTATAACAAACAAATTATAATTGCGGAATAATAAAGTAAATGACACAACAAGATTTTGTTAACGAGGAAAACGCAAATGCAGAAAAACTCCGAGACCTAGCCTCGATTTTGAATACTCTTTAATTAAGCCGCTATACAAAATCTAATACCAACTTTGTATAGTTGAGACCAAGTAGACTACCCTAGCTACTTAGTTTCCTCATTATCCTTGCGCCTTTGACTTCTAGAGTTACGCACGTGAATAACTACTCCTTTGGATTCCAAACAAAAAAAAGAATGAATCTGTTTCGTAACCACTTTAATCAATCTTTGGTAAAAGATATTTTGAGTTTTTTGACAAAGGCTCTTCCGTTTAAGCTAATAAGCTCCTTTGTCTGGTTAGATCAATCCAAAACTTGATTATCGAAATAACCAATTTCCGGATTCGCAATCAATCAATATAGAACTCAAAGAGTAACTATAAAGCGATGCCGATCTTACACAACTAGACAATCAAGTCTATCAAACATAAACACGATTCTAGTTGGATCCCAACATATTAAGGTTTGTGCACTAAATTCACAAGATACGAAAATTAATAAAAAAATCTTCTTCGTCTTCAAATCTTGAATTGCCTTCTCAATACCTGCACAACACAACTTGAATCCTCTTGTGATCACACATAACCTGAGTCTCGTTAAAATGGATTATCGATCAAGAAAATGTTTCTAAAGATCCCGTCGATACTTTGATCTAGTTTGAGTGACCATTATATCAGAAGAGAAGGTTCTCAAGAATAATCAAACTAGGTGCAATCGAAGTTTCAACAACCGATAGTCAATCAAATCAATAGTCGAAAACTAAAATAACAATGCAATTATCTAATTTCCCACCAACGTTACTCATATAGCTTCTTGATCCCACATAAGTATTTAAAATGCAAACTTAAGAATTAGGTACTTTCCTCTCGTGCCAGACGGCTCACGAGAAATAAAAAGAATGAAGTTTGCTTGATCTTAAGATAGTTTGCAAAATGCAAACTTAAGTATTTATAGATCAAGGTTGTTTGGATGACAAGGAAATTCCAAAACCGAAAATATTCTCAAGATATTCATTAAAGTACCTAATTTCGGTTTTCCTATTTCCAATTAAATGCCAAAACATATTTCCAAAATCTCTCTTAGAAAGCTTCTATTATTAGCTTTGTGTTAGAGCATTGCTCGATCGAACTATAAGCGTTGCTATCTCAAACTTTTTCTTCTAGTTTAGTTGATCAAAACTATAAGTCTTGATTTCTAGTCTACTTATAGCTATGTCTCGGATTATGATAGAATGTTTGAAGACAAAGATCTACTAAGGAGAGCTTGGAGGAACTTCATCAACAAAAGGTATGTGGAGACTAAAACTTATCTATCACTCAAAAGTCTATATTTTATTTTATCTCCTAATGAGACTAAGTCGTATAGCTATATAGACTTTTATATTATACACATTTGATATTTCGAGTTGAGTTTAACTCGGTTATCTATTTCTTGAAATATGTGTTGGAAGATTTTTGCTTTAGCTACATTCATCATATTCTTGACAAGTTTAGTTAGAAACTATTTATTTGTTGGAAAATAAATAATAAGTCAAAAGATGATCATGTGAAAATCGCCTTGAAACATCTTACATGATTTGTGTGAGACAATCATTTGACTTCGACTTGGAAAGTTTTATTGATCATTAAATTACTTGAAAATTACTTAAAAGCTAATAGTTTATCCGATACGGCTATTGTCGTCTTCTAAGAATGTTTCAATGATTGAAATGGGAGTTTAAAATAATTAACCTTTGTCTGGATACTGATGCAAGATGCATCCCGGTATGCAAAGCATTTGTGGTATGATTGTGTCCGGGAAACCTTGTTTGCATACCAAAGATGCGAACAGTTCTACTCGAATTAAGAACCTGGGGAGACAGATGCATAACGGTTTTGCAAACTGCTGGACAAGACCAAAGTCCGAAGCTATAGTTTGCGTACCCGTTTGCAAACTTAGTGGTTAAATTTCTAAAATCGGTTAAGTATGTTTTCATACTCGTGAACAAATACATTAATGAATTAAGGAATGCAATATTTGTAAACCGTGGCTTAATGTTCATGAATTGATTCTCATGAATCAATCTGATTTTGATTAAATTGGTTCATATATATTTCTATGAAATAGTGAACAATTGGACAACTCTATTTGAAACACAATTAGATGCATTTGATTATTTCCTTACTCTAAAAAGTAAGTAAACAACTTACGCCAATAGCCATATTAGTCTCAGAGGTCAAGAGAGTATCAAGATAAATTAAGTCAAAAGAAAATCCTTGAAACTGTTCATGTGATCCGGTGATTCAAATTTAATTAAGGTAAGAGGTTCAAACCCTTTCATGGTTGATTGATTATCATAGTTGATCTAGAAGTGTTAGATGAATTTGGTTAAGAGAAAAGTGTTCATATGGCTAACTTCGGTTAACTAATATTGAGCCAAATCAATATACACGTTTAGGTGCGGTTACCCATATCTAAATGAAAGCATATTTCATTTGTGTGTAACAAGTTAAGACCATCTAATGGTGGAGAGATATCGCTTTGGTTTTAAGCATACTTAGCTTGAATCTTAAATCAGGTTTTCATCTAACGGTGAATATTGAATGCTTTGTTACTAAGCTATCTTATATTTGATTGAAAGCAAACCCTGAGTTGAAAGACTATATAAGGGAGAACTCTAGCAACTGGAAAACCTAATCCCGACACTTTCATGTGTCCTAGTTGCGACTAGAGTCGATTCTCCTTTAACCTAGGTTTTTTTTCAAAACAATTATAGATTAAGTACTTGAAAACTTCATTTGGGATTCGTGAAGCCAGGCCCAACTATTTTCTATGTAGTTGCGTGATATGATCTTACTTGTTCTATCGTATTGAGTACTATCTTCTCTAAGATTAACTCGAGATTTATCTCCAATAGGTAAGATATAAAAAGTAATCACAAAGCTCTTCGTCTCATTCTTTGTGATTCCACAATAACTTCTTCAACTACCATATGGTTAAGTTATTGTGAGGTGATTGATATTTCTAGGACGCTCTTGGTAGTATAAGACCGGATTATCACATGGTTCCTGTTCACCTTGATCTATCAAAAGATTTTAACAAAACTTCATAGGTACTTTTGTAGGAGACAAAATTATCTATCAGAATAGACTCATCTATGGGAGACATATTTGTTTATAAGTCTTCGACTTTGGGTTGTAGCAACTCTTAGTTGTGGGTGAGATCAGCTAAGGGAATCAAGTGTGAAGAAGGGCGTGGTTCGGGAGGCGTAAGGAACGACTTGTACCTTAATCGGTGTGAGACTTGGTTAGGGCTCAACTACATTCCAGTCAAGTTAACTTGTAGTAGGCTAGTGTGCATAGCGACTTCATACAATGTGGTGTTCAAATGGACTAGGTCCCGGGGTTTTTCTGCATTTGGGGTTTCCTCGTTAACAAAACTTCTGGTGTCTGTGTTATTTCTTTTCCGTATTATATTTATTTATATAATTGAAATATCATAGGTTGTGCGTAGTTCAATCAATTGGAAAAACCAACCTCGTGTGTTGGATAGTAATTGATTGCCACCTGCACCTTGGTCTTTGGTACCGTCCAAGTTGTTTCTCATATCAATCGGGCTCACAAATTTCTATCTATTCGAGGGTATGGAGCCGCGCCTAGAGCGAAAAGGGAATTTAGTCAACCGGGTGAACGTCATGAAACAGTTAATATGGAAAAAAAGATTAATATGGTTCGTCTGAGGGAGAAGTTTGAGGATTCCGACCGTAAAACTACTAGTGTAGAGGTGGTGATGGACGCGTAAAAGAGCTAGACATACGGCTATAGCTTACTTGTTTCACGCTCTCGGGACCGTCTTGTTATTTGTAGTGGTTGAAGACTCTAAGTCTCGATCCAGAAACAAACGAGGTACCTAGGTACTCGTGGGGTACCGCCCTCCTTGCTAGAGTGATGGACAATCTTTGCAAAGCTTCTAGGTGGAACGAAACAAAAATTACGGGATGGGTTGCTCTTATCCAGGTATTTTTTGTTTTAATATAAAAAATGTTTATTTATTTTGCTTTTATATATTGGTTTTGTATGTAATATCTTATTTATAATTCTTTTTTTTCCCGAAGTCATGGGCTTACGACCATTTTAAATGCTTGAGACCTTCTTGGGATACAAAATGGGCTCTAGAGAAACCTACAGGAGGAAGATACCCCTTTAGAGGGACCCAACACAAGGCTAAAGAGACGGAAATGGTCGTAGTGAGGAAAAAGTTGGATGCTTAATTTGACAATTGATGATGTGGTTTTTGATCTGTATTTGAAACTTGATGGGGATGGAGAAGATGAAGTTGGTGATAGAATATTTTCTAATGTGGCAAATTATATGGGACCTTTGTTTCATTCAACTGGGTTCGTCATTTTAGATCTCGTAGAACGCTCATCACAAATTGGTATTGTCCAGTAAAATTCTACCTGAAGATTCTCGTTTTAAACTGAGCGTAGCCAAATTGGTATGTAAACAACGTTTTAACATTCAGTGGAAGTGCCCTCCTGCAGGTTATGCTAAGTTGAATACTGATGGCGCATCGAATGAAGATGGTTTTACAGGTGTAGGCGGGATTATCAGGGCTGAAGCAGGGGGATTCGTTGGCGTCTATGCCGCTTACTTGCACCGAAATGACAACAACATGGCAGAACTCTTGCCATCAGAGAAGGTTTGCAACTAGCCCAGAGGCTAAACATACACTAGTTGCTTGTTGATAGTGACTCTAGATATACTGTAGACTTGTGTAATAGGTGTGTAACTGCTCATTGGTTTTTTGTTTCCGTACTCAAGGATATAATTTGCTAGCCAGTTCTTTCTGTAATATTCTTTTTTTCATCAATATAGGTAGGCTAATAATGTAGCTGACTGCCTTGCTAAAATGACAGCCAAGGAGAAATATAAGCAAATGAGTGTCCTTTATTTTTGTGTCATTTTTTTGGCTTATGAAACTATGGGGAGGGGCAAAAATGATTAATCCACCGATCCTGAAATCCCGAACCAATCCCGACTGAAACAAAAGTGTGCTCCCCACTTTTGCACGCCCATATCCCAATGCTAAGCACGCAAATAGGGACCGCCAGATCAGTTCTCGGGAAGCTTTCTCGGTGTAAAAGCTTGGTAAGTCTAGCAGCTCCCTGGGGAGGGCCCCCCCTCATCTTACAAGGCCTAGCTAGTTTGCATTTAATACATGCTTCTTACCCAAAATAAAAAAAAAAAAAAAATAAAAAAGTAAATAATCTGGAAAACATCAAATGACCCATCGTGCAAAGACGTTTCCACCATATATTCTAAATATTTTAGACTGGTCAATTGCAGTGATCTAGATTTTACCTACATGATTGTCTTCCCCATTTTTGAAAACTTGCTCTTGATTTGTATGTTTACAGCTATGAGCTATCCATGGATTGTTTCTTTGTAGTTTGTATCTTTGAAATCAATGGAGAATAGTAAGATCACCTAAAAACTTTGGTTTCACTTCTGGGAAAGCGCTCTTTTTCATATTTTGTTATTGATGGACTGAATATACTGTTATAAACCAAGTTTATTTACTAAGATGCCCTTCGTGTCTAAGTTTAGGGTTTACATATCTTGGACACCAAGTCTTCTATGTTTATAAATAGAGGCTTAAACATTGTATTCTATAAACACATTAATAAAATTTCTCTCTCTCTCTTTTTCCCTTCTACTTTGTGTCTCCTTGTCTATTTTCTACTTTCACAAGACGTTATCAGCAACGTAGCTCTTTATGCACTGAGTGTCAGCAGAAGAGAACCTCTACACTACACATACGTGATCGATCTTTTGGGATTATAACACAACCGGACTCTGGAATAGTTTCTGAGTTCTATCTTTAAATCTAATATGTTTATTATTGATTTGGCTTTGTTTTATGTTTTCATAAATCAGGAAGTGTATTCCAAGACTAACACTTGTTTGTGTTTTTGCATGTACGAATGGATCAAAACCAAGGCATCATAAATTCTACTTATATGTAATTGTTTTATCAAAGTGGTGCCGTGAGGGATTTAAGGTTTTGGTGACGCATCAGGCTTTAAGGGGTTTTCCCTTGTTATCCAATAAAAGCTTTAATATCCTTTTTATTTTATTTCATTAAATATGTATATATTTATGTATATATAACGAAAGTGATTGGTTTTTCAACCGTTTTTTCTTTTCTTCTCTAATTTTTATTTTTCATAGAAAAGAAAGAAAAAAATCCATCGAAAGATGGTTTTACGATTTCGATTCCCCTAATGAAAACCGTAATCGCCAAAAATTGGTATTATCGTAATTTGATTACCTTTATGGTAATTAATCACGTGCATGGTTGAAAAACCTACGCCAATTGATTTTGGTATCTTTGTATTTTAGACAAGGATCATGTGATTTACATATGGTTTCTATTTTTTACAAGAAACCATCTCGTCAACCTTAAAGTAGGTTTCTATCGATGACTAAAACGACAATATTTTTATTTTGTCGATACGAGTTTAATAAATCGTAGAGGCCAATTTTTGTTAATTTTCTCCCTCGTTTTTATTAGATGGGAGAAAATAAATTGGCATATTTTCTAAATTTTGCTAATAATGGTGCGATTTTTTCGCCTATTCTAGAAGATTGGTGGTATCGTTTCAAGCAAATTTTTACGATCGATGGTAGGCCTCGAGATGTGTATATAATTAAGCCTACGGTGATAACCGCAAGTGCACGGCGTCTATCGGAGACGCGGCAAGTACGGGTCGAACCACAGAGACTTGTGGTGCTCTTGTATGATCTAAGGCTTGCTCTAGACTGAGTTTCAAGTGGTGATAATGTAACACAGTGGGTTTGTGCCGATACGGCTAGATTGAAAGTTGTATGAATCTAAACAGAAAACAATACTACAAATTAAAGAGCACTAGGGTCTTTAAATCCACCACTAACCTACACTTTATGTTCAGCTCATTATATTACTCTTGTCCTTGTCCTGTATAAGGGAAGTGTGTCAATTCTACCATTTACCTAAGGTGTTTCACCAATAGAAGAATCAATCACAACTAAAGTATATTTCCAAAGTATTACCCATGCCCGATTAGAGTACAAATAATCCGAGGATCATAATAAATTCATTAAGCTTGGGTTGCAGATAAACAACACGAGTAGGAATCAAACTACAAAGTGCATCCATGGCATTGGCATACACTGTGAGAGCAAAGTGTTATCACACCCGAGATTAATTCTATCTAGAAAATATTCAAGCATTCAAGAACAAAACATGAGCATGAAAACATAGTCATAAGTTGGGTTTCATCTAAACCCCAGTAAAACTAATTAGAACATCAAATTAAATTATTAAAGCGCAAATTAAACTCTAATTGAAGCACTCTGGCAGCCTGCATGCTTCAAACATCCACAGTAACACTCCTATTTATACATGCGAGCAAAATTGCCAAACCCTAATTCCAAAATCGAAATTAAATATAAAGTAATTCAAACCCATACTCCGATTGTGTTCTCCCTCCATTCGTGCTCAGAACTCCTCTTGCATGATTGGGTGAAACCCTAGTTATATTTATCTCTCACATAGCCTCTAGGGTTGAGAGAGAGACTCTGCGAGAGACAACTAGAACTAGGGGCTGTTGTGGTTGTGCGGTTGGTGGTGATGGCGACAAGAGATAAAGGAGTTGGTGGTGGTGAGGCTCGCATGGCTCGCTCAGAGGCCTGGGAGAGGAGATGGAGAAGAGGAGAAGAAAGAGAAGAAGGAGAAAGAATGGGGTGTAGTCGATAGGTGTAGGGGTATGGGTCATTTTGCTACGGAGCAGACGCATCGATGGGTGATGGAAAGGCCTCAGCGAGCGTAGGATGAAGATAAGCGAGATCTGAACGGCTCATAAAGGATGGGTTGTTTTGGTGTTGAGCGGATGCACCAAGGGACGATGCGCAAGAAGGAGCGACCGTTGGATGTAGCCAGGCGAGATCTCGACGGCTCAGAGTGAGCGGGCTCGGATCCGGGTCACGGGTCTTGGATAGCTTGAGCCCATGATTTGTAAATGGTTTGCTCCTGATGCGCGCGCGGGCTTTGGCTTTCTGCTCCATAGATTCTCGACTCCAATTCTTCGCTCTTTGGGCTCCTCAGTTTCTCCGAGCTTTATTTATTACCTAAAAACACAAAATTAATTAATACAAATATTTATTCTTGAAAACAAAGAAAACACAGAATCTGGGATAATATCCGATTTCTAAGTGCAAAAGATGAGTAAAATGCCAATAAAAAGGTGTATAAATATGCACTATTTGGCACTCATCAAATACCCCAAACCCGAATTTTACTTGTCCTCAAGTGAACAAAGAAATTAGAAATCCTAACTATACCCCCGTCGCAGTCTCTCGAATGCATTTAGCGTATGCACTAAGCCTTTAAACCCCTAGGTGTCCCTAGTGGACGAGTTGTAGTCTCGTGAGGGTTTACCAGAGGTGTACCCACAAAACCTTCTCCAACTTCGAGTGTAAAAGAGTCTCAAGCCTCCAAGAAGCTATGAGGACATAGAGTTTCGCATGCTAGTAACGAGGAAGTTAGAACTACTAAAGAACGCACTCTCATCCTTAAGTGATGAGCGAGAAGTAACCATACCATATGAAAGAATTCGGATTCGATTGTGATCATAAGTCTCAACTTCTGCCTCACCATTAGGGTTTTATGATAATTGCACTCAAAAAGATAGCTTTTTAGTCTCTCATGTGTGCAAGGCGGGAGTAAAGAGAGAAATCCCGCACACGTTGTAGGTAAGAAGGATAACCTTCCGAAATAAAATCGGAGACTCCACGAAGTGTGACAAAAAGAATCTTTTTCTGATGATCTCTAAGAAAGGAAATCAACCATTAGCAAGGGGTGGGAGTACTCACTCATTTCTCACCCGATCGGCAATTAATATCACTCTCTCATAAGAACCATAGAAACGTCTTCACTCTTCGGTCTTCGGTCTTCAAATGTTGATGACGAACTTCTAAACTTCACAAAACTTGACAATATTTAACTTTTCTACTCAATTTCCTTGTTGTTTGGATTTTTCTTCTTCAATTCTTCTTTACCATGGTGGTAGCAAAAATAAACTACAATATTTTTTTTTTTTTTTTTTTTTGATTTTTTTTTTTTGATTTTTTTTTTTGATTTTTTTTTTGATTTAGAAATAAGTGAAAATAAAAATACAAAAAATGAAACAACTAACTCCATGGACAAAGGACTTTATCACTCAATTTTTCCACAACTTGTATTGTCTTGATTTTATAAATTTTATTAATTCTCATCCTATTTTCTTTTCTTTGTTGCACATAAACCTTGACTATATCAATTTTTCTTTCCATATTCTGATGATGCTCCGTTTCTTTGACGATGATGTGTTTCTATGGGTCTTGATCGATTGAGAGAGAGAGAGATGCTAATTTGCAAATCGGTATTTAGAAGAAGTTTTCATCTTTAGACGTCACCCTCATGATTGACAAAAACTAGCACTCAAGAGATCAAAAGTAGTGCCGAAATTGGTGCGAAGTTGGGTAGCTCACCATTCCTACCTGGAATTGATGTACGGTGACACACACTCTAATGACTTTTCAGAAAGTTGCAAAAATTTGAAGGTTGGTGCCTCACTTGATGTAAAATGGTAGTCTCCACTATGGGTGATCACAATTCTACTACCGAATATCTAAACATCACCTTATTCGCCCTCTGGTATGGTTAAATCCAACTTTAACGCTCTAATCAACTAAGGAACCCGATTGTGTTCTCCGGTACTTCTAACTTTTGTTATTTCGGTCAGATTCTCTATGTAAACATAGCTAGAAGCATTCTAGTGACTCTAAAATCTCTAAAAGTTGGAGGTTTTTACAAAAAGAGTTTTAATTTTATTTTATTTATTTATTTTATTTTTTTTTGAAAATAAAAGGTAAAATAAAAGACTAAAAACTCTAAATGCAAATGCACCGCCAAACCTAAATCAAACATTGTCCTCAATGTGTCGACAGATAGGAAAAATTTAAACAATCACATACCAAGAGAACTATGCTTGATAAGAGAAAAGGGAAGAGATTACCGGTATGCATGCGGGAGCAAGGTTGAGCTTTAGTCAAGGCTAGAATCCAACATTCTCAACGGAGATCATATCGGATTAGCATAATATATGCGCATGAAGACTCAACCGATTCAAGAAAAGAAAATTTAACAAGTCCTCTCTTTGGATATATACAATGAAAATTCACCATACACTAACAATCTAAAGAGTTGAGGATCAACCCAATAGAAAATATGTACACACATTAACAGCCTTACACAAATATAATATGATAGTGCAAGTAAGATATTGTGTATGTGAATGAGCTTCCCAAACCTAAACTTGTGAACGGGTGTGTTTGGGAGCACAAAATCTTGCAATTTTAAAGGTACATCATGCAAAAGGTCTAACTCAAAATGAGTATTGCTAAGAACAGGCAGACATACACATACCAACTGTGGTTCCCTAAAAGTGTTATACTTTGATGCAAAATAGTCCAAGAGGACTTGGGAAGCACAAAGCTCTAGGCCTAAGTTAGGCATTTTGGAAAAGTTGGTTTTGCAATTTTGTGACAAACTACACCTAGGTTTGGTGGAGGAGTTTCAATTTGTGACTCAGGAGAGAGGTTAGGTACATCTAGGTTGTTTTCATTTTTAAAATCATTTGTACCATCACACACTTTCCTAAAGTCAGAAGAGGGTAAATCATGTTCACCAGCATAAAACAGTTCATCAATCTCCATGTCATAATCATAATCATTCTCATGCACAACATAACCGGGAGAGATATCATCGTAACCTAGGCATGGAATCGGGCACATGCATTGAATCATCTGTGTTAACAGACAATTCAGCTATTCCTAGGTCACAAACAGGTGGTAAAGCATGCTTATTTTCACAGGACAATTTCACAGGTTCCACATCAACATCACATGCATGAATATCAGAAGAAGCATCATTCATAGGGTTCACAGAAGAGGCACTTAATGTCTCTGAACCTAAAGATTCTACTACATTTTCAAAATACACATGCTCTTCATATTCATCATCATCATCATCATAGCACGAATTCGTCTCTCCATTCAAAAATGTAGTATTTTTAGTGTACTCATCTACCTCTGGATTAGGTTCATATTCAGTGTTAGTTGTATGAGCAAGACTAGAAACACTATTTTCAATCCTATCATTTTGTAACTCAATCAGGTTCCTTTGAAGAATCATAGTGAGTTGTTCTATTGAAGGAGAGTCTTCACTAGTGGGTATGCATTCCTCATATGGATATTCATTGTATGGTTGTGCATGAGGTTCACTAGAGAAGGGAAATTCGGACATGTTGCTATGTGGATGGTGTAATACCTTGTATTTTAGTTAACATTTGGTCGGGTTATACCCAACTTAGCTAACCATGTGGTCTAGAATATTGTTTCTTTTCCTTAGCCTAGGTAAGTGCATTGAAATAGAAAAGCTACAAGTTAGGGTGAAATAGATTAATTAATAATAAATAAAATTAAGGAAAAATGAAAAGATAAAGAAAATAATAAAATGTTAATTATTTATTATTAGAATTATTATGAGCATGGTATAAGTTTATATTAGATTTTTGGAGAGAGAATTTAGAGATTAGAAAACCAAAAGGCTAGAGATTTTTAGAGGAAAAAGCTATGGAGATGAAGATGATTTGGAGCTAGGAAAATCAGTGGAGAATCAATGGAATTGAGGTAGAATGTGAAACCCTTTCTCTTTAGGTGTTTTTCTTTGGTGTTTACTTTATATGATTTTGTATTGTAATGATTCAGTGATTTATTCGAATAAATATGTGCCTCTTTTTGATGATCAGGCTTCTCTAATTGATATTAAACATGATTGAGTATCTCTTGTTAAAATTTGAGAATTTTCCAATGTAAATTCACCGTTGAATGTTTGTTTGAAATTGGGTGATAGTTTCTGAATTTCTGGACAGTTTCGACTTGCTGTGATTTTGATGATCTTAGGAAGTCTTAATGGTATTAAAAGGATTTGAGGTCTTAATAAAAGTTGTAGATAAACATCTTATCTTTCATTGTGCTTTGGATTGGGTCAATTTCAGATTGTTATGAATTTATCATGAATTGTTTGGTAACAACATGTAATCTGCCCAGTTTTTATGTTGTCATTATAAATTCAACATCTTTTGTTTGAACCGTTGGGTTGGTGTAAATTTTGGATATGTTGTATAATAATTTGTAAGGAATGTTCCTATACAATTTGAGGATGATCAGATAAAGTTATCACCATGAAACATATAATGTAATGTGGTTGCAGTTAGTGTGTTTGATTAAATGCTTGAATGAAATTCATGTTGTTAAGCCATGGTTGCTTGTGTTGTTTGTGAAAATGATTTATAAAAAGGAAATGAGTTCATGTTTTACCATTATATGAAACATGTTTCATGTCAATGGTGGGTAATGATCCCCGAGAGTTAAATGGGTAATGATCCCCATGGGAACTTGTGTTTCCCGATCATCGATGGCGGTGTCCGTGTTGCTTAAGCGATAGGTGGTGTACGAACCAAGGTTTTTCAAATCTGTGAATGAAATGGGTAATGATCCCCGAGAGCAAATGGGTATGATCCCCATAGGAACTTTTGTTCCGACCATCGATGGAGGCTGTCATGTCAACGATAAGCGATAGGTTGGTGTACGAACCAAGGACATTCGTACCGTGAACTCAATTGTTAAAACCTAAATTGGTAGATTTGTCGAAAGTATTATTGATATTAATATGACCTCATGGTTACTTGGTGTGATGATAATATTAATTTGTGAATCGTGTGTTGAAATCTCTATTGGAAACCTTATTGGGTTTATGAACTCAAGTATCGAAATACGAATTGAAGTATTTGTAGGGAACATGAATAATGTCGTGAACTCATGTTTTCTTCGTGACTATATTAATACGTGAATAGATGTTTTGAATCATTGATGAATGACTTATTGATAATTATTTTGGTATTGAAAACTGATGGCTTGCCGTGACAATATTAATATGGGAATGGCGTGTGGAAACTTAAAGGGATGAGTTGTTGAAAACAATATTGTTGATGTGAATTGTTGAGTTGACACTAAATGGATGATTTGTTGATAATAACATTAATGTTGTGAATCCATAGACTGAATTATAGATTGGATAAGTTATCGAAAATATTGAGGTATTGTGATTCTTGAATATATCATTGATTCGCTGAAGTTGTAATGCGTTCTTGTTATATGTTTTTGCTTGATAAAATGATTATGTTTGAGCACCTTTAGAGAATTGGGAATGCATTCTATTGAGCTGTCATCTCACCCCAATTGACATCCTTGCATTTATCAGAGTAAGCGCGAAAGCTAGGAATGAGTAGCTTAGTGATTGTATTGTTTTATTGAAAATGTTGTTAAAGATAATTAGTGGATTTATATGCTTCAATTCATGTTGTGTAAAGTTTCAACTATGTTTTGTGTAAAAGTAAATTAGAAGGAAAAAAAAAATATGCATAAGTCTCTTTCCGACCCGTAACGCTTCGAGTTCGGATCTCCATATGGGTTTGACCCTGGTCCGGAACTCGGGGTGTTACAGATGGTCATGCATTGCATTCATTTCAAGCCTAGCATTTTGCTCCATGAGCGTTTCCATTATTGATTGCAAACTAGGAGTTGGGGGAGTATAAAATTGTTCATCTCCCCACTGTGGTGAATGATGCATGTGTGTAGGTTTATTATGGTCCCAATAGTCACTTCTAGACAATTCGTACATTTGATTATCATGGCTTTCCCTAGATTTGTCTAAACTCATGTAAAATGTAGAGTTCTCAGCGGGGTGGTCTAAGCTACCACATAAGGTACAAGTATACATTGCATAGTGCCTAGGGGGATTAGATTTGAGATTGCTCATGTAATTGCCTTTCTAAAGCGAAACTTGAGCTTCTAATTGATCTAGAAGTGATGATTTGGGTGTGAGAAAAGTGTTCATTTTCAACCTGTGATGGATGATGTATGTGATCATAATGATTAGGGTATGTGAGGTCAGGGCCCTGAGAAGGCTCGTAAAATTCCCTAAAATCACTATGGTATGTGGGGGGGTTCATCCTGTGAAGCGTGCCCGTAAGCAAGCTCTCTAAGGGATTTGTTTCCATCCCCAGAGATCGACCAAAATCCCGACATGATTTATCAACTCAAATTGAACTCAAAGTCTAGTTTGGTTTATGTGGGTTTTGTTTGGTTTAAATGGGTTTCATTTGTTTTTGTTGGGAGCTTTGGTTTATGTGGGAAGCCCAGTAGTTATTGGCTCAATTTGGTTTTGAGCCCAGGTTGTGTGAAACTTGCACAGCCCAGCTGATGTTCAGCCCAACAGTTTGGGTTCTAGCCTAGATGATCCGGACCGGTTTGGCTGCACGGCCAGATTGGGCTCGGTTTTGTTTTAAGTGGGTTTGAGCTTGGTTATGTGTAACCCAAGCTATGTGAGCGAGAGCAAGTTGCATGCCCGGTAGAAAGACACAAATTTGGTGGTTTGATTGTGAGCAGCCCAACTTGAAAGACTTATGTGGGCTTGGGTGGTTCGGTTTATCTTGAGCCCAATGGTTGGGTTTCGACTCATGTGCATGATTTAGGTTTTGTGGCTCTAGTTTGTTACGTGAGCCCGATTTGTGTAGAGATTGGTGCCGATGGAGTTTGTGGGCTTCAATGTGAGACACACAACAAAGGTTACACAATTTCAAGCAATGAACACACAGGCTATGCTCAGCACAGATTAAACTTATACACAACACACAATTGACATATCAATTCAAGTACCCCGGAAGTGCTTTAATAATTGCACAGCACAAGAGAAGCAGCAATTGGGTAATAAACTCTGAGCAGCCTATGCACAGACTGTGCTCATAAATTGGCAAATGAGCACACACAGGTCTGAGTGCAGGTTCACAAGAATAATCTCTACCAGCAATTTCAAGCACAGCTGATAACAGGCTTGTGCACATATAGCAAACTCACAAAGAAAGCCAGCAACTCTCAACACAGTTCAGCAAATGAGAGTTTATGCACAGGGCTGGTTGGAAAGGTTCAACAGGGTTTGTGGATTGGAGCATAGCTCAGAGGTATGCTCAGGGTTGGTTATGTGGGTTCTTTGCTCAAGCTCACAGCTTCAGGGAGCTGGAGGGTTAGAGCACAGCTCACAGCTTCAGGGGGATGTGTAAGGTAAGGCACACAACCAGGTATCACACGGATACAAGTTCAGATGGCAACAAACTATTCAAATGCCACATGAATAAATCAAAAATCCGGAGGATGAGCAATACTCAGCAAGCACACATTCAACTCTCGATGGTGGGGATTGAGAAGAATACACACGGAGCTAATAATCTCGGCAGGTATCACACATGCACAAACAAAGATGCTCAAGGTGTGTAGACTACCTAGCATAGGTTTATCATGCATTCAAGGTAATGCTCATGAGATTTTAAGCAATTCAGGGGGTGGTTACCTAGAAAGGTAGCTAATCATGCGAGAGATGTTTCATGAGATCCACAGAGTTCTGAGGCCTAGCATGCATATAGAGTGTAAAAGGAATTGAGAGTGACCAACTTGCTTTAGCCACAGTTGGTCTGTATTGCTCAACTCTTGTCTTTCCCCTGGTTTTCTGTTTGCGCTTCCTTCCCTCGACTTTTGCTGGTACCCGTGACCTCAAGATGAGTGTTTTAGTTTTGAGCAATGTGCAAATAATTAAAGCAAAGAAAGTGAGAATCAAAGCCAATGGCTATCACCACAGGTGAGAAGACTCGTGGTGTGAAGGTGAATTACTCCACTTGGTTATCTCGTGCAAGACAACCCAAGTCACAGGTGATGAAAAGTTTCACCAATAATGCCAATGCTCAATCTCACGAGATGCGGCTAGCCACTGGATGCTTAGCTATAGCCGTGGTAACAAGGATGGATGAAAAACTAGCAGATGTCTAAATGCAATACCAAAATGCACTAAGGAACCGAAAAGGAAATGCCTGAGATGGTTAACTACATACAAAGACTAAAAACAAAAGTTAAATGCGATATATACGGGGAGCAAAACTAGCTAGAACAGATCAGATTATGACTCAAGTTCTGATTGACACTAAGTTATCGTGCAATGGTGCTTATGACTCAAAAAGTTAAAATGCAAATGAGATGCTAGATATTACACTAACTATAGTTAACAAATGTAAGTTACAAGATGCAATACAAGCTACACTAAGCTATAACACAAGGAAGCTAAGTTACACTATGACAAGACTAAAATAAAACGAAGTAATATGTACAAGGTTGAGTGAATCTCGGTAAAAGAGAAGCCAATGATCCACAGGGCACACGCCAAGTCCCCGGCAGCGGCGCCAAAAACTTGGTAGGCCTCGAGATGTGTATATAATTAAGCCTACGGTGATAACCGCAAGTGCACGGCATCTATCGGAGACGCGGCAAGTACGGGTCGAACCACAGAGACTTGTGGTGCTATTGTATGATCTAAGGCTTGCTCTAGACTGAGTTTCAAGTGGTGATAATGTAACACAGTGGGTTTGTGCCGATACGGCTAGATTGAAAGTTGTATGAATCTAAACAGAAAACAATACTACAAATTAAAGAGCACTAGGGTCTTTAAATCCACCACTAACCTACACTTTATGTTGACTCATTATATTACTCTTGTCCTTGTAATGATAAGGGAAGAGTGTCAATTCTACCACTTACCTAAGGTGTTTCACCAATAGAAGAATCAATCACAACTAAAGTATATTTCCAAAGTATTACCTGTCTGATTAGAGTACAAATAATCTGAGGATCATAATAAATTCATTAAGCTTGGGTTGCAGCATAAACAACACAGAGGGAATCAAACTACAGTGCATCCATGGCATTGGCATACAAGTGTGAGAGCAAAGTGTTATCACACTTTGAGATTAATTCTATCTAGAAAATATTCAAGCATTCAAGAACAAAACATGAGCATGAAAACATAGTCATAAGTTAGGGTTTCATCTAAACCCCAGAAAACTAATTAGAACATCAAATTAAATTATTAAACTGCAAATTAAACTCTAATTGAAGCACTGGCTAGCCCAGGCATGCTTCAAACATCCACAGAACACTCCTATTTATACATGCAGGCAAAATTGCCAAACCCTAATTCCAAAATCGAAATTAAATATAAAGTAATTCAAACCCATACTCTGATTGCTGTTCCCCCCTGTCAATTCGTGCTCAGAACTCCTCCTGCATGATTGGGTGAAACCCTAGTTATATTTATCTCTCACATAGCCTCTAGGGTTGAGAGAGAGACTCTGCGAGAGACAACTAGAACTAGGGGCTGTTGTGGTTGTGGTTGTGCGGTTGGTGGTGATGGCGACAAGAGATAAAGGAGTTGGTGGTGGTGAGGCTCGGCATGGCTCGCTCGAGCTTGGTCGGGAGAGGAGATGGAGAAGAGCAGAGGATAAGAAAGAGAAGAAGGAGAAAGAATGGGGTGTAGTCGATAGGTGTAGGGGTATGGGTCATTTTCTTTGCGGAGCAGACGCATCGATGGGTGATGGAAAGGCCTCAGCGAGCGTAGGATGAAGATAAGCGAGATCTGAACGGCTCATAAAGGATGGGTTGTTTTGGTGTTGAGCGGATGCACCAAGGGACGATGCGCAAGAAGGAGCGACCGTTGGATGTAGCTAGGCGAGATCTCGACGGCTCAGAGTGAGCGGGCTCGGATCCGGGTCACGGGTCTTGGATAGCTTGAGCCCATGATTTGTAAATGGTTTGCTCCTGATGCGCGCGCGGCTTTGGCTTTACGCTCCATAGATTCTCGACTCAATTCTTCGCTCTTTGGGCTCCTCAGTTTCTCCGAGCTTTATTTATTACCTAAAAACACAAAATTAATTAATACAAATATTTATTCTTGAAAACAAAGAAAACACATAATCTGGGATAATATCTGATTTCTAAGTGCAAAAGATGAGTAAAATGCCAATAAAAAGGTGTATAAATATGCACTATTTGGCACTCATCAATCGAATATATATGGTTTTATCAATAATAAACCATTGGTTTTTATTCCTTTAGAGAAACTATATATCAACCACCACATGGTGTTTTTCCTTAAAAAATAAATAAATAACGATTTATGGTTTCTTTATCTTCTTAAAAAGAAACTTTCTCTCAATCAATCCCAAAAGGGTTGAATATCGTTATTTGTAATATTTACTAGTGAATGAAAAAGTTGCTGCATTCTTGAGGGATATCGAGCATGAAAAAGCGGGGGTACAACAGCCACACCCAATATTTCGATTAGCAATTTGTATGGACTAACTCCAATATACTTTCAAGAGAATCAACTAGACTCAATCTTAATAAAGTATATCAAAGAGTTCTAATATCTTAATTTCACAATGTAATCAGCAAATCAAACAGATAGAAATCTGTGAGCCTGATTATTATGTGAAATAACTTGAACGGTACCAAAGACCAATGTTCAAGTGTCAATCAATGTAAATCAACAACCAAAGGTTGGATATTCTAATTGATTGATCTTAACGCACAACCTGTGATATTTCAATTATATAACAAAATATAATGCGGAAAAGAAATAACACAGAAACCAGAATTTTGTTAACGAGGAAACCGCAAATGCAGAAAAAACCCGGGACCTAGTCTAGATTGAACACACACTGTATTAAGCCGCTACAGACACTAGCCTACTATAAACTAACTTCGGTCTGGACTATAGTTGAACCCCAATCAATCTCACACTGATCCAAGGTACAGTTGCGCTCCTTACGTCTCTGATCCCAGCAGGATACTACGCACTTGATTCCCTTAGCTGATCTCACCCATAACTAAGAGTTGCTACGACCTAAAGTCGAAGACTTTAATAAACAAATCTGTATCACACAGAAAACTCTCTGATAATAGATAAATCTGTCTCCCACGAAATACGTATGAGTTTTGTTAAATGTCTTATGATAAATCAAGGTGAACATGAACCAATTGATAACCTTGGGACTTATATTCTAGAAGAACAACCTAGTATTATCAATCACCTCACAATAATCTTAATCGACGCGCCGAAAGAAGATATTGTGGAATCACAAACGATGAGAAGAAGATGTTTGTGACTACTTTTATATCTTGTCTATCGGAGATATTAATCTCAATCCAATCATTACGATTGTACTCAACACGATAGAATCAGCAAGATCAGATCACACAACTACAAGAAAGTAGTATCGTCCCGGCTTCACAATCCCAATGAAGTCTTCAAGTCGTTAACCTACGGTGGTCTCGAGAAGAAACCTAAGGTTAAAGGAGAATCGACTATAGATTATACAACTAGTATCACATGTGATTTGTGGGGATTAGGTTTCCAGGTTGCTAGAGTTCTCCTTATATAGTCTTTCAAATCGGGTTTGCAATCAATGTTAGCTTAGTAACAAAGCATTCAATATTCATCGTTAGATGAAAACCTGATTAGATTCAAGCTAATATCTTTCAACCGTTGGATCGAAAACTTAGCTTGTTACACACAAATGAAATGCACGATTTTAGGTTTGTGTAACCGTACCCAAACATGTACATTTGTTGGTTCAACAATAGTTAACCAAATGGTTAGCCATATGAGCACTTTAGTATCTACCATATTCTTCTTCACCATAACTAGTTCAAATGACTCAAATGAACTAGTTAGAGAGTTGTTCAATTCTATAAATCTTATAGAAGTTTACAAGACACAATTGAAGCAAAAAAATATTTGATTCACTCGAATCAATTCATGAACTTTATAGCCACGGTTTGCGAATTGCATTCCTTAGTTAATATAAATATAAGTTCACAAATAATCGTCTTTAGATATAACCAACTCAAGAACGCGAACTTAGTTCGCGGACTTAAGTTCTCGGAAGGAGTTCACAAACTCCAACGAGATATTCTCAGATGAGAACCTCCGCTTGCCATGGACCGAGTTCACGACTCTTGTTAGTTTTCCGATCAACAAAGTACGCATACTTTAGTTCAAGAAATAAGGACTTATACATATATGTGTTTCCAACAAATGCATATATCCAACATTGGTTATATAATCTAAATTATCATTTCAATCATTGAAACATTCTTAGAGGACGTTGTATAGTTGTTATTCACAAACCATTTTTCGTCAAAGCCATTTTCAAAGTGATTGAAACATAACATGAGTTTCGTTACTAGGTAAAGATGAACTTGGCCAAAGCGAAAGCTTACTAACACATATTTCGATAAATAGATAAGCGAGATAAACTCGGCTCGAAATAGCAAATGTGTATAATCAAAGCTATATAGCAAAACGACTTTTGTCTCAAAATAGGAGATAGAGTAGATAGACTTTTGAGTGTTAGATAAGTTCAAGTCTCCACATACCTTTTATTCGATGAAGTTCCACCAGTTTATTGAGTAGTTCTTCGTCTTGTATGATGATTGCCATGGAGTTCTTGAGCTCAACTACACTTTCCATCCTAGTCCGAGACATAGCTATAGTAGACTAGAAATCAAGACTTATAGTTTTGATCACTAACATTGACAAACATGCTTGAGATAGCAACGCATGCGAGTTCGACCGAGCAGCGCTCTAACAGAGCAATTTTAATTTTTCTTCCTGCTATGATCTCTAAAATTTTGGACCGCTCAACTTATAGTTGGAATGCGGTCGGATACAAAAGATCAAAGGGTGCGCACCCGGCTTGTTAACATATATCATTAGTCCTTGTAGTGACTAAATTGATCTTTAAATAAATTTTTTTTTGATACCAAAAGTGTCTATAATTACATTCTGATTATTTCATTGGCCCTATAGGTCACGATTTTTATTTTTCTGGAGATTTATTTTATTTGTATTGTTGTAACCAGTAAAATCTTTGGTTGATATTCAATTTGTATCTCCAGTAGATTACAATGGGACAATTTTCTTTATGGCTCTTGGAGTCACTATCTACAGTCCAACCTGGTATTCTTGACATACATAAATTATTATGAGTATATGTCCTCGAATTAATCGGATAATACTTTACGAAATTTATTTTCGTTTTTATAAGATGAAAATATTTCCGCCATAATCATGGGGAGACTATACACTACCAGCAAAAGTTGGTGTTAATTAACTTGAATGTTATATCATTTTCTTTCCCATCATGGCCAAATTGGAAAATGATGCTATTGACTAGGCGTGAAATGTCTAATTTGCTTTTACATAAGTGTTTGCCTCTTTAAGAGGAAATCTAGTCACAACAAATAAGTAGCATTTTATAAGAGGCTATAGGTAGTTCTCGAAGTGAGTCAACCAAATCCACATTCTCAAATATAATATCTTCTCACTTGAAGATGAGGAGATTATAATGCCCGCGGGCGCTGGTACTAGTGATTCTGAGATTTTTTCAAGATATGCATACGCTTGAGAATTGTGTGGGATCGTGATTAATTAGTTAATTAATAAGTGGTCGAATATTCATTTTAAGTAGCCACTGAAATAAATGTTGGTGGTTTGGAACCCCTCAGCCGAGGAATATCGACATATGTGATTGGTTGGCATACAATCCAAATTAGATTGGATTAATTTATCCATTAACGCGATTTTGGATCCAAGATTAACACCTTTTAAATTTACAAGCATATTAATTATAGGTTGGTGTAGTCATGCATTAAACGACAAATATATTCGTTGTTGAAACGATTTGATGATTTTATTTTTGCTCAGACCCTAGGATTGATTAAATAATTTTTGTTCTCCTTATTTGATGTATTTGGCGTGGTAGTCCTCAAAGGATTCATATCGCATTCACACAAGAGATGTGATCAAGGAACATATTCAAATTTGCAATCCTTGTAGGATTCAAATTATATTCAGGCAGCCACCTGACTCGTTTTTTCAGTTTTAACAATCCTTTATGTGTTTTTAGAAATTTGGAACAAAACCAAAAATCCGTATTAATTAGTTGATGGTATCAACTTTATAGGTCTCTTGAGGAGTCCTTAAAAACACCAAAATCCATGCTTTAGCAGCATAAATTCTATTTTCTTTCTTAAATGTGCAGTTAGACTTATGCTAGCTTAAACTCGTATTTGATATATACTAGAGTTATTATTTTGATGCTTTCTTTCTTTCTATCAAACCCATATAGTTGGGCTAGCATCCATAGATACGTCAAACGTTGTACTCTTTTACCTTCGTTTTAGGTTTTGTCCCATGTGGTTTTACTGAAAAGGTTTTAATGAGGCAACATCTCGTTGACGTTGACATTGAATTTTATTTATTTATTTTTTCAAAATGTTGATATTCGTGCTCTTTTTCCTTCGTCCATATTTTTTTTTTCCTGCTGGGTTTTTAAAGACAAGGTTTTAGTGAGGCAATTTAATTCAATATGGTGGTCATCCAAAGGGAGTAGCATTTTGGTTATTTAGTGGATGCCCACATTTGGTTAAACCAAAACAATCTAATCATCTCCTAAGAAATTGGATTTTGTTCTTACATATACGATATCTGTTCACGTATGATAATGTATTCATATCTTGGCACTTTGTTAAAGAAACTACATCAACAACTTCTGCAAATCATCTAGGGAAGCTAGCAATCCATGACAGAAGTTCTCAATGTGTTGAAGAAGAATATAGACTCCGCAAAGTATTAATCGAAGACAATATGCCTGTGGAACACAAAAGAAGACTTCTTCAACTATCCAACATCTTCATGAAAGCACAATAGTCTTGTGCATTCAAGAATTTCGTTCTTCAAATTGGAAAGTCTCGACGCAAAGGTTTGCACGCCAAGATTTGACTGAAGTATTTATCAGGGGGAGCGCCATCATCAAATTAAGGTGCATTCACTGGACTTTATCGCGTTGTACTCTTTTTCCTTAGTTAAAGTTTTTTCCCACTGGGTTTTTTATTGTCAGGGTTTTAACGAGGCAACATATGCGTGTCCAACACTGTTTCAAGTCTTACATGCTTGTGCAATTTCAGGTTTTTTTCTTTTGAGTTTTCCTGATATGTTTGTAATGACCTAGCCAGAGTGGTCATCAGGGGGAGTGTTATAAACCAAGTTTCTTTACTAAGATGCCCTTTGTGTCTAAATTTAGGGTTTATATATCTTGGACACCAAGTCTCCTATATATATAAATAGAGGCTTAAACATTATATTCTATACCCACATTAATAGAATTTCTCTCTCTCTTTTTCCCCTCTACTTTGGGTCTCCTTAGAGCATATCCTATGGGTATATGATAAGAAAGAGTTCGTATCCACAGAGAGGCGATTGTAGTTATTTCGTAATCAATTTCTTAAAGTAACCAATTGGGGGGATTTCTTATTTCTATTTAAGCAATAAAAATAAATTAAAAGCAAAGTAAATTGTAGAAAGTAATCAATGGAGAGAGATATTGGTCAAGGAATTTATCTTCAATCTTAGACATGTGCTTGCATAAACGATTAGAATTACGATTTAATCTCTTGTGTTATCAAAAGCCTAGAGAATCAAGAGAGCAAGATAATCTATTAATTTCCTAAGTTATTCAACACACACATTAGGGCTGCGTATGTGAAATCTACCTAAAGAATAACCTAACGCCTTGCGCTAATCAAGTTCAATTCCTAGGAGCATTAAGTTTCAGAAATAGGCTAATCAATGTAATTGTCATGCGTTGCACATAACAATTCGGACAATGGTCAAACTCTACATATGATTACGAGAGTGTATCACTACAAACCGTAAACATATCATGCTACTTGTATTCAAGGTTATCGCTCGATGAAAAACCCTAAAATAGCTATGGACTAAGATGCAAGTTCAATTAATTGGCCACTTAACTAATCAAACATCAAAATCCTATCACAATACTTCAATCATGTGATCATAAAAACAGTAGAGAAGTGAACGATAATCAAGAGAGAAAACTAATACATAAAGCAAACACAAGTTTTAGAAATAGGACTACATCTTTAACCAATAATAGAGAATTTAGCTACTCATAGCTATGGAGTTCATCACCAAAATATGAGTTGAATAAAGAAGAAGATGAACAAAAGCAAACCCTAGTTGCGTAAATAAAAGCGGCTCTCCAAAGTTCCAAGAATAAGATATCTTTCAAAAGTTGTAGAATTCTTCTTTTATAGCTTTTCTCTCCTTCCAAAATTAGGTCAAGTCTTCAAAGTCCATTAGATGAAAATCCACCAAGCCCACGAGAAGGAGAAACCCATGTAGAAAATATGCCCAAAAGCGGTCACCGGAAACCTAAGATTGTGGCCGGAAAAGTCGCGGAAATCGGTTCGGGTGACCGGCAAAATCCGCCTTGGTCACCAGGTCAACGGGGTCGGATCGGTGGGTCAACTCGTCGGCTCGGCGGGTTGACTCGGTCAAGCACCGAGTCGGGGAGAGTCAGATCAAGGTCGACATCTTACTCGGTGGATGGGCCGACTTGCCAAGGCCAATACATCGGCCGAGTTCCGTAAAGCACAATCATTGTGCTTCAACAGTGCTCTCAACCATTATGGCTATGCCTCTTGCAACTTTACTAGCACATATGCTCCCTTCCTTCATTGCAATACAGCCATGAGCATAACCTATTTATTCATCTCCATTACCAGTTCATCTCACTGCATAATTACCTACAGCTGCAACACACACTACACAGCTTCTCAAACATCACAGCCATCTTCATCTCAATACCACCAACAAACTTCAGATTTTTAGCAGAACCCATTGTCTCAAGGCAACAGCAATAACCACTGCAACAACATCAGTGCACCACCAACAACATCCATCGCCAGTCTTGCATCCTCTTAGCCCAAATTGCCTCACTGACTCATTTGAGCTGCAACCTCAGGCTGTTGCATTTTCCTTGTCCTGCCTCTGTGGTTTCAATTCAATACTGCACTCCTTCCTTTGCATTGCAACCTCAGCTTCCACCAGACTCCACTTTGAAGTACTACCATTTCAGCCCAGCTTAGCAATTCCATTTGACACAGTACCCATCTTCTAAACCTTCTTGATATCTCAACAGCATCATCTGTGGCTCCAGCTTAACTCATTTGCCTGCAATCTCTATTTCCTGTATTCTGCACAACCCTTCACACATCCCCATTACTTGCATCTTTGTTGAGCTTCAGCTCAGGTGCAAATGTGCCCTGTTGCTCCATCTCTCTCTGTTATAATTCATACCACCACTGCTGCAACATTGCACCTTCCTGCAACTTCAACTACTCCCATAATGTTCAGCTCAGGCCATAGTTTCAGTGCACACAAGTGCTTCTTCATTCTACCAAACCCAGGCCATAATCACCTCATACTCTGCAAGACCATTGTACCACCACAGAGCTGCATTCCAGCTCCTTTCTCCATTTTACAGCATATCACTATTTCAGTTCAGCTCCACAGGATTCAATTGCAGCCAAATATCACTCTTTGCATCTTAAATTGCACTACTCTGACTCGAGCCAACCCCTGTGACAAGCTAATCTGCATTACACAACCACCTTCATCACCGCAATAAGCTTCAATTCCCACACACACAAAGACTATTCAATTCATTAGCAACTTTATTACCAAAACCCATTAATCACACACAATCCATTGATCTGCAACACAGCCTATCACTTGCCATTCTGCCAATTCCCTTATACTGGGTTTAATCACAGCATCAGTCCCTTGACTTCAGTACAGATCCCTTCAATTCATCCTTAATGATTTCCTGCTACTTGAACCTTCACTAACCCAATCAAGCTTCCACTCACCATTAGCAACACCACCAAGACACCTATATCTCCTCCTATTTCATTGAATCGACCTAGAACCGAAATTTCTTCTCGCCTTCTAAAACCCAAGAAAACCCATTCATTCCTTTCTCAACTCAAAGAAGAATAAAGTGACACAACCTCTACATCTCAATTCCTTTTGCAAACCCTAACATCAATTATTCGCAGCTTGGATCCCCTTTCCTTCCATTCTTCCACCTTGATAATCAAATCGATCTTAAGCATCTATTGCGCCTTCACCTTCTCAAGCTCTCCTGAATTTCTCTCAATTTCTCTTCCTATCACTTGGTGCCATTTTTTCACTTTCCTTCTCCTCTGATAAACTCAGATTGCCGCCCTCACAGACAAAACTCGATGAAGAAGAAGAAATAAATTTCTTCTCTGAATTTTAGGTATTATGTAAGAACCTGGATTTATCCACCCCAGCTGGTAGGATAAGGGGTAACCAAAAAAATGACTATAAGCACCCACTCATTATTAAGGGCCACCAAGGTTCTTTGCTCCATGCTTCTCTAGACTAAGCTGCGGTGTTCGTCTCCTATTGTCGGGCTAGGCTCTCTCCAATAGCAGTGCACGTGAACTGGCCTTTGTACTCCTTTTTTGCTCCTAATGGCTAATTTCTTCTTCTTTTGTCCTCGATGACTCCAGAGTACCTAATAACTCAAAAACACACATAAAGTACATAATTCACCAGAAAAATAGCAAAGAAATCGTAACTACTAGATAGTAAATACGGTGTATTCGGCGTGCAGCTAGCACCACTCTCACAGCATCCATAGAAACGTCTTCGGTCTTCTATCGGTGTCTTCATCTTCGTCTTCGGTCTTCAACTCTTGATGATAACTCTCGAACTTCGTAGAATCTCGACAATATGATTCTTTCCTCAAATTCCTTGTTGCTTGAAACTTCATTATAGATATTCCTTCTTTCCATAGGCTTTATTGAAAGAATACAAAACTAAAAACAAACTTATACAAACCCAAATTTTTTTATTTTTTTATTTTTTTTTTCTTGTCTCTTTTTTTTTTTATTTTTTTTTTAAGACAAGAGAAAGTAAAATACAAATAAAATAAAATAAAATAAAAATGTAAGTACAATGCCATGGTGTAAGTACTTTACCGCTTGAATCTTCACAACTTATATGTCTTGATATCATAGACTTCTCGAATTCTCATCCTTGATAATTTCGCTCTTATACAATAGTCTTCAACTTATAAAAATTCTGCTCCTTGTCTTGTTGCTTTACTCAAATCTGGAAATCTGCTCATTCGTACCGTTGCTTGAAACCATGAACGTCTTCAACTTTCCTTCAAATTTGTGATGCTCCTCTTGTTGATGATGATGGTGTTTCTATGGACTGTTGGTGTAGAGAGAGATAAGGTGGATGGTGCTAACTGCGAACAAGATTACAAGTGGTATGTAAGTTAGCAATTCGATGTCACCAACATGGTTGATAAAAATAGCACTCAAGAGATCAAAATAGTGCTTCTATGGTGGGAAATTGGACAGCTCACCATTACGCCCGGAATTTACGTACGGTGACACACACTCTAAAAGCACAAATTTAGACAGTACAAAGAATTGAAGGTCGGTGCCTCAAATTATATAACATGGGTAGTCTCCACTATAGGGATCACTGTTCTAATACCGAATTCGGTCTGCACCTTATTTGCCTTTGGCATGGTTAAATCCAACTTTAACTCTCATACAATTAAGAAACCCGATCATGTTCTCTGTCATCTCTAAGTTCAGTCACTATTATGAGAATTTCGATGTAATCTTAGCGACATGTATACTATGTGACTCTAAACTAACTACAAGTTGGAGTTTTCTTATTCACTAATTACATAAAAGTTGAAAAATTGCAAAAATTTACAACACAAACCACTCCCCCACACTTAAACTTTACATTGTCCTCAATGTAATTGAATCAAATCCAAAGTAAGTCAAGGTGG
>JAJJWW010016697.1:0-24304 GCA_023531295.1 Papaver armeniacum
TAGATATTCCTGTTGGACCCGAATATGGTCGCCCATATTGTATGTGGGCACTGCAGGGTTCCATATTCCTTAGGTTTGGAACCTATATAAACATCTCTAGCATAAGTGTAAAGGGTTACGTGATTCCACCAATATCACACATAAGTTTACCATAAAAAAGTGGTAGCTCTAACCCTAAAGGGAGTTATCATTAAAAAAAAAAAAAAGGTTTCAAGTTCTTAGCTCCGTGAAACAAGCTTGTGCTCATCATCGGTGATTGTAGTACCGCTAATCGTCGTGTTGGATCGTTGTTGTTGTCGCTGCTGCTCCTTGTCGATCCAAACGGAGCTCAAGTTCTAGGTATGAACCGATACCCGCTCCGCTTAATCGTATAATATCTAATATTGGTATCATGAGCTATTGGTTTGCTGCGCGTGTTTGATATAACATGCTTTGTATGCTTGAAAGTTATTGATAACATGATAGTATCATGATTAGGTTCTTATTGTTTTTTTTTGGGTTAAAAACCATTAAATGGATGTATAAATATTTCGATCTTGATAAAGGTGTTTTGGTTTGAAATATTTAATTGGGTATGTTCATTATTGATTCAAATGATCTCCTGGAAAGTTTTGTATCGCTTGAACATGTGGTTTGAAAGATATTGCAAAAACCCTAGTTTTATATCATGTTTGTGAGCAAAGGGTTTGATGATTGTTTTTGATGTATATATGTCGATCCATGTTAATTAAAATTAATATATACAGATAGTGTTTCAGAGCTTTCTTTGACATATTATTTGCTTGACCTGAGTTCAGATGAGTTTGAGATATGGTCTCCAAAGTTGGTCATGCGCTGCCTCAGACGCAGCTCGAATTTTAGAGAAGACGATGAACAAGAATCGAGTCAACACTGCTCACAAATCCAGCTGAAGTTACACTGCTTAAGAATCATGACAGTTAACTCGCCCAGGATCGGCGGTTTAGTCACGGTTCTGCACTGGGTCACCACGTCCATCTGCACGGTGAGTCACCAAGGTCCAGCCTCTGGGTCACTCAAGGGTTCAGACTCAGGACCGCGAAGTCACCGTCATGGTTCGACGGTGGTTCGGGCCGTGGTTCGTTCGTTCACGATTGACCCTAATAATTTGTTTTTCACTTTTTCTCTATCTTGTGGTTGCTCTGATCAACTCCAATTTTGATACCCTAAGGTTTTTCGACGCGCTTCAATTCAATAAACTATTTTCAGACCTAATTAGATTCACATGATAGAGTTTCTTTGAAATTATATGGTAAATCGCTTTATCCGTGATAACATGTGAATGGTTTATGTTGTGATTGTATAATTTCTTTTAATATACAACATGTATGGCTACCGATCGGAATTCACATCGTGATCAATTGTATGTCTAGATAACATGTTGATTGATTAGGTAATCATCTTGGTTTGATAACATGTTTGATTGAATTATTATCATTGATTGATAACATGTTAAAACAATTGAGTGGGAGGTTGTTTGTTGAGTTTGTTTAATTCCAAAAACCATTAACTTATGAGATATATTAAATAGATGTAGAAAATATTACTTGTATACAGAGATGATTAGGAGTTTAACGATTTTTCGATCTTGCGACTTGTAATGTTGTTTTGCTATTTATTTAGATTAATGTTGCAAAGTTATTTTTGAATGTGTATAGTGCCATAAGTTTAATATCCTTTATTTTTTTCGCATGCTATGTTAGACTAAATGGCTTCCAAGAACATCATTGTCGATTTCAACAAGGGTGAAAACTTGATGGCGATAACTATAACATCTCCGCCGAAAGATCGGTTTTCTCTTGAATGATGATGGGTCATGCAGAAATAATCGAGCATGTGATGCTTCCTGGCTACTGAGGAGGGTACGACTGTTCAACACCGTCGCAACCTCGAGGCTTACCAGGAATGGATTAAGAAGGATCGCGGTGCTGCTCGTCATATGATCCGACAGCTCAATGCACAATGATCTCATTGGAGAGTTTGAGAACCACCAGTTTTGCTCATGACATGCTAGAGGCACAAAGGTAAATTTGGAGTTACCTCTGCGGCTAAGTTGCGCGCTTTACTATGAAGTTTGACACTTGTCAAAGAAGCCCGAATGTTACAATGAAGCAACATTTGAGGACAATGTCATCAATGATACGCGAACTTGAGGTCCGCAGTCATCACTTGACAGATGAACAACAGGTACAAGTCGTTATTCATTCGTTACCTAACTCTTGGGAGCAAGATGAAGCAAAAACATGACACATAATGATAATGTCCGCACTTTTGAGGATATTTCTCGTCGTGTGGAACTAGAAGTCACGCTTGGAAGCGCCTAAGACCGACGATTCTGTTTATTCTTGAACTGCTTTCGCATAAGACCAATGGGTCTAAGCGCAAGAGGGGTAAGGTTTCTTCGGAGGTAAGAATCCTCGTGATGGATTCGGGGTCGTCCACTACCAACACTCCTAAGCGCAAAGAGGCAAAGCGTGTCGGTAAGAAAGACAAAGCAGAGATGAAATGCTTTAACCGTGATAAGAAAGGACACTTCGCTCGTGAATGCACCGAGCCAAAGAAGGTAATTTTTCGAGCCTATTCCTCGCCATGAATGTTTTGTTTCTAGTCAAGCATTAGTTGCTCATTCTCCTCATTTGTGGGTTGTAGATTCGGGAGCAACCGACCATGTAGCGAGGGACCGAGAAGTGGTTCCTAGATTATCGTCGAGTTCCGCTCGGGAGCATGAGAGTTTATATGGGGAACACAACTAGCATAGAAGTACTTGCACGGTACCTATATGCAACTGCGACAAGGGCGCACGATAATCCTCCATGATGTACTTTATGCTCCGATATTCGACAAATTTAGTTTCGCTTAATAGTATGTTGCGTCTAGGCTTTAGTTTTCTTTTGAGGGTAACTGTTAAGATTTGCTTGGCAACTGATTTTTATGGTTTTGGTTTTATGTCGGATGGTTTTATGGTTTTGGATATTGACAATTCTAGTTCTTATGATGCTAATAAATCTATTTCATTAGTTGCATCTTCTTCGGATGTTAATAATGATTCTCGGATTTGGCATGCTAGATTAGGTCATATAGTGGCAAGAAAGGATGACTAGGCTAGCTAGAGAAGGTCTTTTAGGACCCATCGCTAAAGTCTCCTTGCCTACCTGCGAACATTGTCTTGCAGGAAAAGCCATTAGAAAACCGTTTGGGACAGCCTAAAAGGGCCTCTCGAGCCTTTGCAATTAATTCATTCTCGATATATATGTGGCCCAATGAACGTTAAGGCAAGACATGGAGCCTCTTATTTCATCACTTTCATAGATGACTTTACGCTGATATGGTCATATTTACTTGATATCCCACAAGTCGGAAGCATTGGATCGCTTTAGACGCTATGTATGCGAAGTGGAAAATCAACTAAATAAGAGCATTAAGGCTCTCGTGAACCGACCGTGGGTCACAGTATCTATCTCACCTATTCAAAGGGTATTGTGAGGAAAAAGGGATCCTCGAGACAATTGACTATTCCCGGTACTCCGCAACAAAATGGTGTAAAGGTAGGAGAAGGAATCGTACTTTGTTAGACATGGTTAGGTCAATGATGGCGCAGCTCATCTTCCTATTTCTTTGGGGAGATGCGTTATCGATCGCCGACTATATCCTTAATCGTGTGCTTCAAAGTCGGCACTTCCACCCCATATGAATTATGGGATCCGGCAGAAAACCCGAATTGGGTAATTTGCGACCATGGGGTTCAGCCGCTATGTACACAATAGTTCTCATCGGTATGGGAAGCCGGGCCCTCGAGCGAAAAAGTGTATCTTTATCGATATTCGATCACTCAAAAGGCCATGTGTTCATTGGTGAGCATCCTCGATGGAAGTGTAACTAGATTGAGTCACGGATGATTTCTTGAACAGACTTTCCTAGAAGGAACGAGGTAGGGGAGATCTTAGCCTCTTTGAGGTGGAAGAGTCAATGGAAGACACACCAATTGCCTAGTTGAGAATAGCGAAGAAATTCCTCGTTCTCCCCAGGGAGTCAGGGAGTGTTCCACCTGATAAATGGATTGGCTCCATCGAATCGGGAACCCCAATCTCTGGTGAGTTTAACGTGGAAAGTCCCTCGTCAGTTTTCGTGATTGAGGGGAAAGTTTCATGGTTTGCTCACATGATGACGCAGAGCCTAAGAATTTCAAAGAGGCTATGTCATCTCCTAAAAGGGAAAATGGATTATCGTGATCGAAAGAAGAGATAGAATCAATGAGGATTAATGGTGTGTGGCAATACGTTGACCTCCTTGAAGGGGCGCAAGGTTATTGGAAACAAATGGTTTTCAAAGTCAAACGCAATGCGGAAGAGGTTTAGATGAAAGATATAGGGCTCGCCTTGTGGCGAAAGGCTACACCCAACAAAGAGGGTGTTGACTACGAGGAAACTTTCTCCCCGGTGAGAATTGCCTCGATACGCCTTATGTTAGCTATTGTCGCACATATGGATTTGGAACTTCATCAAATGGATGTTAAGACTGCATTTCTCAATGGAGAACTAGATGAGGAAATTTACATGGAGCAGTCCGTGAGGGCTTAAGTGATTAAAGGTCACGAGCGAAAAGTTTGCAAGCTCCAAAATCTATTTATGGCCTAAAACAATCATCTAGACAATGGTATTTAAAATTTGATCGAGCCATTGTTTCCAATGGGTTTACGATGATAGAGGAAGACCATTGTGTGTACGTTAAACGGTCCGATAAAGGTTTCCTTATCCCGTCCTTATATGTTGATGATATCCTTATAAATTGGAAGTAACATGGAAATTGTTGTCGCCACAAAGAGTGGTTGTCCTCAACTTTTGAGATGAAGGACATGGGAGAAGCAAGTTATGTGCTCGGGATTAAGATCCTTAGAGATCGTTCAAAGAGACTTTGGGTATGTCACAAGAGACGTACATTAAAAGAGTTCTCGAGCGATTTCACATGAAATATTGCAAGCCCATGCACACACCAGTTCTTGCTAAAGGTCAGAACTTAAGCCTGAGATGTGCCCTAATACCCCGAAGAGAAAGACAGATGTCGCGGTACCCTATTCCAACGCAATTGGGAGCCCGATGTATGCTATGATGTGTACTGCCTGACATATGCTATGCTATTGGATTAGTTAGTCGGCACTGGCCAATCCTGGGTTTTGAGCACTGCAATGCCAAGAGGATACTAAGGTATCTCAAAGGGACGAGCGACTTATCATGCTATGCTACAAGGGTTCGTATCTACGTCTCGGTGGTTATTGTGATGCTAATCGGAATGGCGAAATGGGAGAGAAAAATGCACATCGGGGTATGCTTTCTTGCTAAATGGCATGGGCCATCACATGGAGTAGTAAGAAACAAACCAATTGTCGCTTATGTCTTCAATGGAATCTCGAGTTTGTAGCTTGTCAAGTCAATAAGACAAGAATCTAATTGGTTAAGGAGGTTCTTTGAGAGTTTTGAATTTGTCACTCACGCTACCGATGCGGTGAAAATTCACACCGATAGCACATCAATGATTGCTTATGCAAAAGACCCAAAGTACCATGGAAAGACTAAGCACATTGATAGAGGTGTTGTTTTATTAGAGTCATTTGCTCTTTGCGAAGAAAGAAATAGTTTTGGAGTACATGCCTGGGCTAATTGATGATAGTTGATCCCCTTACTAAACCTATACCAAGGATGTTTTCATGTCTCATGTTAGGGCGTTAGGTTTACGTAGGTGGTAATGGATGTCTCTTTTATTTATTTATTGTTCTAAGACATGATGATCGAGATGCATATGTTTTATGGATATTTATTAATAATCAATACAATTTGATAATGGTTCATTGTTATGATTGATTATTTACTTATGGGCATGGATATACACACCGACATTGGTGCATAGAGAATGCATTATGTCAAAACTTGATTAATATGTCACTGTATGGACCGATTCTACTCACATAAGCAGTCACCTTTGGTGCTAAGAGAGCTGAGCAAAGATGAGATGATGCATCGCCTTGGCAATACCAAGATGAGATCTATATAGTGAAGATCGATGATGAATGTACCTACCGTTCATCATACCTTAAAGAATAGCCAAATAAGAAATCTCTTCCACTAGCGCTTGCCGAAAGGAGAAGTTAGAAATTTCGGATTAGGCTAAGAGTTCTTGACTAAGTCAAGATTTGTAGAGTGTAAGAGTTTGTGACATATACTTGTTTAGTCAAGTAAAACTCCACTCTAGCGCATTTTCATATTATGCGTGCTTGCGACCACTACGGAGGTGCGAAAATTGTTCCTCGCTTTTCTCACCACGTGAGTCCGTATGATAATTAGATTATACACAGTGTAACCTACGACTTTTGACTTTGTTATTAAGTAAAGATTCGATGATTGCTACTTTAGTATGTGTCCTGTGGCCATGAATGATCCGGCTTAAAGGGTACATATCCGGGAAAGCAGTTGATTCTGAAACTTCATGACAATAGGGCGAAAGGAAGGTCATCAAACTCATGAATGTTTTATATTCATAGTCGACGACTTGAGTTGCCTTGTGGAGTTGCAACACAAGTGTGAATGTATTTACAATAAGCTAGCATGAGGGTTAGACTAGGCTCTACGAGGGATCGAGTAGTCTAGACCAATGAGATTTTGATGGGACCTAGATACTACGAGATACTCTAACATTTTTTAAATGGTTGATGTCTCTATGCTGACTCATATTGAGCCGCTAGTATGGAGCTCCCAAAATGCGGGTACGATGACTGGCCGCATCTAGCTATTTACTAATATGAACTTTTCTTTCTTCGGGTACAATCCACACACACTATGTATGAGTGGGAGATGTTAGATATTCGGGTTGGACCCAATATGGTCGCCCATATTGTATGTGGCAGTCCAGAGGGTTCCATATTCCTTAGGTTTGGAACCTATATAAACATCTCTAGCATAAGTGTAAAGGGTTACGTGATTCCACCAATATCACACATAAGTTTACCATAAGAAAAGTGGTAGCTCTAACCCTAAAGGGAGTTATCATTAAAAAAAAAAAAAAAAGGTTTCAAGTTCTTAGCCAGAAACAAGCTTGTGCTCATCATTGGGTGATTGTAGTACCCGCTAATCGTCGTGTTGGATCGTTGTTGTTGCTGCTGATGTTCCTTGTCGATCCAAATCGGAGCTCAAGTTCTAGGTATGAACCGATACCCGCTTCCGCTTAATCGTATAATATCTAATACATCCCCTACCCGTTCCCCATAAGAATGGGGCGGGGACGGGTTTGGGAAATCCCCGTAGGGGATGAGTTTCCCATGGGTTACCATAACATTATAATAAATATTTAAAATTTTGTAAATAATAATAATTTAAAAAATAATTATAATGGTTCAAACAATGATACTAACCTAAGCAAAAAGCATTTTAAAAATTTTAGTTTATAATAACCAACTATAGCTGAAAAATAAAGGAAACAATTGATCCACAATTAAGTATTATGATTATTTTTACTTCTTAGTTCCTCGTTATTAACCATCTTCCTCCATGCTAATCATCTCATCATGATCTTCTTCGTTATCTTCCAAAGAAGTTTCTCGAATGGGATATAATAGGTTATAGTATGGGGCGGGTATGGGGGTGGGGACCTGAATCCCATCCCCACCCCATCCCCGCATCACTACTTTGGCATTCCCCAGCACTCCCGCTCTCGCTTCCCGCTTTTACGGAAAACCCTAACCCATAAAGGATCACTGTGGATGGGTTTGGGTGGGGCAAATTGCCATCCCTACATGGAACCTCTTTATTTTTCCTTTACACGTCTTATACAAATTAGGTATGCAAATAGTTGTCTATCATTCTTAAAATAGAAATCAACATCATCGTCAAATTTTAGCTTTATTTTCCATTCCGAGTTAGGGCCAGGGCCAGGAACAGGGCCGTAAGCCTAATATTATGAGTTACCATATTTTAGAGCCCATTCTCGAGTTACCAAATTAAAGCCTTCTTGAATTAAGGTTCTCAAGTTGCGGTTCCATATATATATATGAGACTCCTGGTATTTTTCTTTTAAATATAGAAGTCTTTCCCTGACATCTAACCAGATAGCTTTAGATTTGTGTATCATGGCGCAGGAGCCTGCAGCTAAGCGTTTTAAGAGAAACCATGACAATTACTTACCAGGTAACATCACTACGATTGAACTCCAAAACTTCATGACATTCAATCATGTAACATGTAAACCTGCACCACGTCTCAACATTGTTGTTGGACCTAACGGAGCTGGCAAGAGTTCGCTGGTTTGCGCTATCGCACTAGGTCTTGGTGGAAAGCCTAAGCTTCTAGGAAGAGCTGCAAAAGTTGGAGCTTATGTGAAACGGGAGACATCTGTTCATTAAGATCACCTTGAATGGTGATCGCATGGGTGAATCTATCACCATTACGAGGAACATAAACACCGAAAACAAATCTCAGTGGATGATCAATGACGATGTAGTGCAGAAATCAGAAGTGTTGGAAATCATTCAGAAGTTTAATATTCAGGTTGGTAACTTGACGCAGTTCTTGCCGCAAGATCGTGTATGCGAGTTTGCGAAGTTAACTCCGGTGCAACTGCTGGAAGAGACTGAAAAAGCTGTTGGCGATCCTCAGCTCCCAGTGCTACATGCCACTCTTGTTGATAGAAGTTCTGATTATAAGAAACTTGAAGTGACAGTCAAGCATAATCGAGATGCTTTGAATATACTGAACGCGCTCAATGTTGCGCAGGAAAAAGATGTAGAGCGTGTTCTTCATGGAAAGAATCTTCTGGCGAAGGTTGAGTCTATGAAAAAAGAAGTTACCGTGGCTCAGATACGAGCAGAGAAAGAGGATTATATGAAGGCAAAAGAGGAAGAAACTGATGCCATGAGAAAAAGGAAAGAGCTGCTGAGGATTTAAGTAATCTCCAGGGGCCTGTAGAAGAATTGAGGAAAAATCTAGCAGCACAAGAAGAATTATGCGAGAATTTAAGCAATATTATGGCCACAAACTCTACAGAGCTTATGGAGAAGCTACAAGAGGCACACCTTTTGGAGGTGCAAGTTCAGGGAAAATATGACGAGATGGAAGAGCTGAAGACGCAAGATGAAACTCGCCAACAAGGATTGAAACCGCTGAAGAACAACTTGCAGCTGCTGAACATGCACTCGAGAATTTGCCAGATTATGATTACGAGTCTCCTATGGCAGAGCGTGATTTGTTGGGTAAGCAAATAGTGGAGTTAATAAATTCTGCCAAGGAAAAGCGTTTCCAGGAGTCTGAGAATGAATATTGTTTAACGCACAAAAAACGCACGCTTGACGAGTGCTTAGATAGGCTGGCGGATATGGAAGATGACAAGTATAAGCTTCTGCAAGCTTTGAAAAGATCTGGAGCTGATAAAATATACGAGGCTTATCGCTGGTTGAAAGAACATCGGCATGAGTTTAAAAAGGAAGTGTATGGTCCTATCCTCCTTGAGGTTACTGTTCCGGATAAAGATCATGCATCATATTTGGAAAACCACGTCGCTTCTTATATCTGGAGGTCATTCGTAGCTCAGGACGCGGATGATAGAGATATCTTGGTTGAAGGCCTTAAGCAATTCGATGTTCCGGTTCTGAATTATGTAGGAGGTGGAGGAAATGATAGGGTGCCATTACAACTTTCAGAAGAGATGCAGAAGCTTGGCATTTATTCCAGACTTGACCGAGTTTTCGACGGGCCTAACGCTGTCAAGGAGGTTTTGATTAGCCAATTTGGACTGCAATATTCATATATTGGGAACATGGAAACTGATAGGCAGGCTGACCGTGTCCACCAACTTGGTATTACTGATCTATGGACTCCGGGGAATCACTACCGGTGGAAGAAATCTAGATATGGTGGCCATGTTTCAGCAAGTGTTGATTCAGTATCTCCGTCTCGGCTTTTCATGTGCAGTGCTGATGGTGATGAGATTCAGAAACTCAAGTCAAGTAAAAGAGAACTGGAAGACACTATTGCTGGTCTTGAAGAAAACTGTAAAAAGCTTCAGAGTGAACAAAGACAATTGGAGGATGAAACAGCTAAGTTACGAACGCAGCGTAAAGGTATTATCAACACTATATGGCAAGAGAAAAGAAATCGACGCAAAATGGAGAATCAAGTTAATCAACGAAGAATCATGTTAGAGTCTATTGTTAATGAGGATGACTTGGAGACAAGCCTGCAAAAACTCGGTGATGAAACTGCAGAACTGAACACGAAGCGGTTCCATCTTGTAGTTGGAATTAAGGACATGCTCATACAGGCGCTGTCTTACGAACGGATCTACGCTGAAAAGCACATGACATCCGTTGAGCTTGTTGCAAATATAAGGGAGATGGAACGCGATACCAAAAAACAAGAGCAAGCTGTTGCAAAGGTGTCCAAGCAGTTAAATATGTGTAAATGGGTAACAGAAAGGAGCAAAGAAGAACTCTCTGCCGCCAAGAGACATGCTGAATTCATTGCCAAGATTACTGCCGAACTCTTGAAAGAATTCCTTACGATGCCTAACTCGATCGAGGATTTGGAAGCTGCAATTGAAGAAAATCTTTGGCAAGCAAATTTGATTCTGCAACTAAACCACCATATTCTGGTTGAATATGAAAGCCGCCAGAAAAAGATACAAGAAATTTCAAAGAAGTTGGAAGCGGATGAGGAGCAGCTAAAGAGGCTTATGGCTGATATACAAAGCTCGATGGAACAGTGGCTTCCAACTCTAAGAAATCTAGTTGCAAAGATAAACGAAACATTTAGTCGTAATTTTCAAGAAATGGCAGTTGCAGGAGAAGTTTCATTAGATGAGCATGGACTGGATTTCGACAAATATGGGATACTTATCAGAGTAAAGTTCAGGCAAACAGGCCGACTTCAAGTCCTAAGTGCTCATCATCAGTCAGGAGGGGAGCGCTCAGTTTCCACCATTCTTTATCTAGTTTCTCTGCAAGACCTTACAAACTGTCCTTTCCGCGTGGTGGATGAGATTAATCAAGGAATGGACCCGATCAACGAAAGAAAAATGTTTCAACAGCTAGTGAGAGCAGCCAGCCAGCTCAATACACCACAATGCTTCTTGCTAACACCAAAGTTGCTGCCGGATTTGGAATATAGTGATGCATGTAGCATGTTAACCGTTATGAACGGCCCTTGGATCAAGGGTGCTTCGAAAGTATGGAACGCTGGTGATAGTTGGGGAACCGTAATGGCCTAGTACATAGTTATTCAGATTCTTTGATTATTATAGATGTGTAGCCATAAAGATCACAAGAAAAAATCTTAGATTCATAAGTTTAGTACACTAATGCAAAATAACAGCAACATCATATTTGATTTTTTGTGACGATAATTTACAAAGTAAACAAAATCATCCTCACAAAGAACTTGATTAAAGAAACCCCGCCTTTCTTACATTCGAAATACGTAATATGGTGCGTAATAGCTAGGGAGAGTAAAGAGTTGGAACTGCATAGATAGGGAGTTTCTTGTTAACAGTAAGACCAATGGCTTCAGTCATGTCAAGCTTTTCCATATTTTGACCGGCAGGAACGTCCCAATTGAACCAGTAGAGGAGATTGGCAATGGTAAACTCGATGGACGTGGTTCCAAATGCTATGCCAGGACAACCTCTTCGTCCTGACCCAAACGGAATGTAATGAAATTCCTGACCCTTAAAATCAAGAGGGCTGTTAATAAATCTCTCAGGACGAAACTCTTCTGGGTTGTCCCAATACTTTGTGTTCCTATGGATGGTCCATGCATTGATGTAGATAACTGTATTTGCAGGGATATCATAACCTTGTAGTTTTGTGTCCTTTGATGATAATCTTGGGACCAAAGTTGGTATAGCTGGATGTATTCGCAAAATCTCTTTGACAACACACTTCAAGTAGTCCATTTGAAGAATGTCGCTCTCTTCAATCTTAGCTTTCTTGCCAACAATTCTTCTTATCTCATCTTGGGCTTTCTTCATCACCGCAGGATTCTTTATAAGCTCTGCCATTGTCCATTCCATTGTTGTGGCAGACGTTTCGCTCCCTCCAACAAACATATCCTGTATTTGCAATGCAGATCATAAACATCAACCAATGAAGAGTTCAGATATAAATACCACCTCCGTTCCAGGAAAAGTAATACTTTCACTTTTTTTATTTTAGCGTAAAAAAGTGAAAGTATCACTTTTCCTGAAAGTATCACTTTTCCTGAAACGGAGGGCGCATATAGTTGAGAGCAAGAGAGAGATTATTACCATGATTATTGCTTTGATATTATCACGACCGATGTTTGGATTATCCTTCTGAGCAAAGATTAGAATATCTATCAAGTCTAGTTTTCTATGAGGATCACTCTCTGGCGATTTATGAAGAAGAAGATGTTCGTCGACGACTTTATCCAAGAAGATATTTAAGTCTCGGCTAGTCCTACTAATCTTATGATTGAACCCAGTGAAATTGTCTAACCATTTTACAGATGGAAGGTAATCAGCAAAACTAAATGCACCCATCAACTGCATAACTTCCCTGCACAACTCACCGAATCTGCTTTCATGAAGTCCTTCCGCGTACTTGGGACCAAGTGCGCATCTAGATATTATCCTGTTGTTAATAGTGAGAATTATCTGACTGAGATTTATCACATTTTCAACACCAGCTACTGTTGCCGCAGTACACGTACTCGTTATCTTCTTGATCACAGTGTCTATTTCTTCTACTCTGACATAGTTGAAAGACTGAACTCTTTTGTTGCTCAACATCTCTTGCACACAAATCCTCCGAACCTGCGTCCAGTATTCACCATAAGGCGCAAAACCAATGTCGATACACCCATAAAGATAAGCTTTGGCCGCTGTGGTGAAAGGCCGATTCGCAAACACAACATCTTGGTTTCTCATGATCTCCGTAGCTAACTCTACAGTTGAAACTAAGACAGTCCGTGACTGTCCTAATTTCAAGAGAAGCAATGGACCGTACTTGTGTGATATCGCATCAAACGAGCGATGCGCTAGTGTACCTAGTTGGTGAAGGTTTCCGATGACCGGAAATGTAGGCGGAGAAGGTGGTAGATTGTAATTACTCTTGGAAGTTCTTGATGATGACCACCATACTCCATGGAACTTAAAAATGAAGAAACACAGAACTAGTACAAGAAATGAAGAAAGGATAGAGTAGAAGTTAGAAACTTCCAGACATTGAAGGAATTGATGAAGAAGCTGATGAACCATATCTTTGCATGTGATGGTTGATGGTTCAGATTAGATTGCAAATGATGCCATTTTATACAGCAGGTTGGAACTTGTAAATGGCATTATAAAAATGGTTTTAGTGAACATATCAAAATGGACCTTAATTTTTGTCATAATTATGGAATGTGCAGATCTATCTGTAGACACTCTTATTCATACAACCACTTTTTTGAATGGGCACAGATCGTTTTGTGTCTAAGAGTCACATGTACCGTCCGTACTGCCCATTCAGCTCGTAACACCTGTCATACGTTGTTCAATTACACATAACCACCTCAGTTAGTATATCACTGACACTAACTTTATTACAGCCAAGTTGGAAAAAACTTGAGCACAACGGGGTGTCATGGCTGAACAAGGCAGAACGGGGTGTCACGAGTTGATTGGACGGTTGAAAAGGTCTAAAGCTTCTTGGTACAAACGATTGGTACCGCTTTTGGAATTTGGATACCCTCGAGATTAATCCTTGATAGTAACAATTTAATTCCCATTTAGGAAAATGCAAAGATTAGTTTCCCCTTTTAACTATCCAATCGTATGCATCTATGATCTGTCATCCAAATGGTTTTACTTTTTATGGTGGCCCTTTTATTTACTTGCATAGTTGCATTCTCAAGTAGACTGCTGAAGAGGTGTATGTAAATTTTCATATTCTTAAAATAAGGGTTATGGGACGAGAACTTTAATTCAAATGGAATGAGTTTGGTCAAAAAAAAATCAAATTATGTGATGCTATGAGATGAGAATACTTACCATTCAGCCAATGTCTTTCATACATTCATTCAAGTGAAGTAAATCTTTAGCTGCTTGGAAAAAATACACCTTGAGTGGTTGATGATATGTCTCTCTGTTAGAGCATTACGCGATCGAACTCACAAGTGTTGCTATATCAAGCTTGTTGTCAAATTTAGTCGATCATAACTATATCTTGATTTCTAGTCTACAATTATTTAAGTTTCGGAATAGAATAGAAGTGTGTAGTTGAGAATCGGACATCACTGCGTTCTACTGTTTGAAGTCGAAGATCACCCAATGCTTTTGGAGAACTTCTTCAATAAAAGGTAAGTAAAGACTGAACCACCTATTTCTCAAGTGATATTCATCATTCTATCCATGAGACGTTATCGCATGACTAATTAGACTATTGCAAGCATATCAAGAATTTCGAGTCAAGTTTATCTTGGTAATTAGTTCTCAAAATATAGATGACTAAGCTTAATGAACATTTATTCATACTTGATAAATTTCGGTTAAGAACAATTTATTGTTCATAATCTAAATCGTGATTCAAGATTATCATTCGAAAATAACCTGATACATTGATATGTGTCAATGATGTTATTTGGGAATGTTTCGAATTGATTTAGAGAGAAATATAAAACTACTGTGAATCTGGATACAAGACAATATGCATACGAGTTCACATCTTTGTGAAAAACTATTATAGGTTAACCGTAGGTACATGTACTCAAAGACACGTACCGGAGTAGCTATATGTCGACAGTGACTTATTGGTACGCATACCCGGTATCCATACCAAAAAAAAGTCTGTGAACTCGTGAACCTGGATTTGTACGCATACCTAGTATGCATACGGAAAAAGAACTGTTGGTTTTGAAACTAGTGTGGTATCCATACCCGGTATGCAAACCGGAAAAGTTCTCTTAGATCCGGATCTTGTTTTTGTCTTAAGGTTACACATAGTACATTTAACATGACAAAAATAGTCATGAACAAGGTAGAGTACACGTACTTGCCTTGTCGAATATTTTCAGATGTACATAAAATTATTTATGTGAGATAATTAACATTTGAATAAATCTCTAAAATTACTATATAGACATGATTGATCACATTATAACCTATGGTTGTGATTCAAACTTAAAAGTCTTAAGTGTTTATGAAAATGATTAAGCTTATGGTTCAATTGGCTAGTTTCTACTAACCGTCTATGAACAATGTCTTTATACATAGTTCGGTTACGGTTCATCCTAACAAGAGTGTATATCTTGTTATGTTAATCTCATTTCAAAGATTCATCTAACAGTGGATATTTTTTTCTTGGTTCCAAAGTTATCTTAGCTTAAACCTAAAGCAGCTTATACTATGAAAGTCTATATAAGGGGAACCTCAAGCAACTGGGATCTTTGAATCCCGACACTATTCTTGTGTGTCCTAATTGTAAAATAGAGTCGTCCTCTTCCTAAAACCCTTCTAGGGTTTAGCGACTAAAAAGACTTCATAGGGATTTATGAAGCCAGGTCCATCTTTTATCTTGATAGTTCGTGTATCCTGATCTTGTTTGATTGTTGAGATTCTCACTCGAACAAAATAGATAAAAATCACAAATTTCTCTTCGTCTCAGACTTTGTGATTCCACGGGTGTAATACTTGTGAGGTGAATAATAATCTAGGCTGCTCTTCGAAAGCATAAGTCCATATTTTGAGGTTAGCTAGACTTTGTCTATTGCTATCTGTTAGAGCACTGCTCGGTCAAACTCACATGCGTTGCTATCTCAAGCATGTTTGTCAATGTTAGTGATCAAAACTATAAGTCTTAATTTCTAGCCTATTTATAGATGTCTCGTACTAGGACATAGATAGTGTAATTGAGCTTAGATTTCACAGAGTTCATCATTTGAAGACGAAGAACTACTAAGGGAGCTTGTGGAACTTCTTGACAAAAGGTATGTGGAGACTTGAACTCATCTATCACTTGGAAAGTCTATTTCTACTATCTCCTATATCGAGACATAAGTCGTATTAAGATATAGTTTTCTTATACACATTTGAGATTTTGAGTGTGGTATATCTCGCTATATATTTCTAAATATGTGTTTGGTAAGCTTTCGCTTCACAAAGTTCATCTTATATCATGAAAAAATTGCCGAGGTAACATCTTACATGGTTTGTGTGATACAATCATTTGATGTCAGGCTTGGAATGTTGATAATGATTATTTTCAATATCTTGAAAATTGCTTTGATGTTAATAGTGTGTGTAGCATTATCATTATCGAAGAATATTTAAATGATTGAAATAAAGAGTTTAAAATCTTTTAATCATCTTTGGATATAAGCATAGTGTGTTCGCATTGGTGTATAAGTCCAAATCGGGAGCCTAAGTATGCATACTTGTGTGTATACAAAAAGGTTGCTGAGAGAAGTCGCATCTTGGAAGAAGTTCACGCCATTGAACCTGTGCACGAGTTTGAAAATCAAAACCCAAACTCATTGATTTACCTAAAGTGCGCACCAGATGCGTACTCGCTGAAAAGTTCACGTCCGCGGAATTTACTGCTGAGTTTGAAAACTAAAACAAACTTCAAACGATTTATGAAATGGCACGACATCATAAAGCATTTTTCTAAAAATCGGTTATCGTGAACCTAAACATTTATCAATCAAGGAATGCAATCTTTGCAAACCGTGGCTATAATGTTCATGTATTGATTCGAGTGAATCAAACCGATTTTCTTCAATTGTGTTCTTTATAAACCATGAGAATATAGCAATTTGAACGACTCTTTAACTAGTTTCATTTGAGTCATTTGAACTAGTTATGGTTGAAGATGAATAAGGTTGATATGAGAGTAATCATATGGATAACCTCGGATTAACTATTTGTGAACCAACATGGTGTACACGTTTAGGTACGGTTACATAAACCTAAATGAGGGTACATTTCATTTGTGTGTAACCAAGCTAAGTTGATCCAATGTTTGAAAGATATGCTTGGGAGAATCAGTTTTCATCTAACGGTGAATATTAAATGCTTTGTTACCAAGGTAACTTAGATTGCAAACCCTGATTTGAAAACTATATAAAGGAGAACTCTAGAAAATGAGAAACCTAATCCCAACACCTCATGTGTGTTACTAGTTGCATAACTAGAGTCGATTCTCCTTTAAACTTAGGTTTCTTCTCCCTGCAGGTTAACGACTTAAAGACTTCTTTGGGATTTTGGCTGCACTCAACTATTATCTTTGTAGTTGCGTGATCTGATCTTGTTGTTTTTATCGTGCCTTGAGTACAACAGGAATAATTGGCTCGAGGATTTTATATCTCCGATAGGCAAGATAGAAAAGTAATTAACAAACACTTGGAAATCTCATTGTTTGTGATTCCACGCGATATCTTCTTTCACTAGTTGATTAAGATTATTGTGAGGTGATTGATAATTCTAGGTCATTCTTCGAGAATATAAGTCCGGTTATCGATTGGTTCTGCTCACCTTGGATTTATCAAAAGACGGAACAAAACTCTTGGGTATTTCTGTGGAGACAGATTTATTCAATCCTATAGACTTTCTATGAGACAGATTTATCTATAAAGTCTTGACTTGGGTCGTAGCAACTCTTTTTGTGGGGTGAGATCAACTAAGGGAATCAAGCGAAAATCTTCCATTGGATCATAGACATAAGGAGATCAACGTTTGTACCTTGAATCAAAGTAGAGATTGATTAGGGTCTAAGCTCGGTCAGTCCAGAGTTGAAGGTAATTGGTAGTAGGCTAGTAATCAACCCGCTTAATAATGTTTGAAGATTTGTCAAAATGAAAATGACTGAATTTGTTATCGAAACTTAAGTGATTCGTATTTTCTTGTAAAACTCTTGAATCCCTATGTTCTTTGTAAAATTCTTTGAATTTATATTTTTTCTTGTAAAACCTTCGACCCATATTTTCTCTTGTAAAATTCTTTTTGGACCTATGTTTTCTTATGAAAATTTTGGATCTATACTTTCTATTTCGAGTAACCTTCACTTTTTCGGATCTGTAATGTGTTCATACTTCGACTCAGGCCTGACAAAAAAAGCTATTGTTTTGTCTTGCATCATCGCTATGCTTGTGATTAATGAAACCCTCGTGTATGTGTTTTTCGTACCCAGCAACAACCTACTTTTTTGCAGGACATGGAAAAATCAAAGGAAGTGCAGAAGAGGGCTAAGAGTATCATCAAAGGAGACTGCTTGAGGACCACTGCGGTTTAACACTAACAAGTAGAAGGTGAGAAGCTCAAAGCAGCAAGCAAAGACATGATGCAGCGGAGAGAAGTACTGCCACATCGCTAGATGCAAATACAATAACAATGGCAGCTCTCAAAGCTGCCGAGCCAAAGTCATTGCGGCCAAGGTGGCAACAATAACCGGCAGACAAATAAATAAATCTAGAAGGAGTTGAATCAACGATCACGCCAGCTTTATCTATGGGATGCATTTCATTGGGATGAGCAGAAAAACCAACCTCTACTTACCGCCCAACCCCTCGCTTAACGACAAACCGGTAAGACTACAAACCTGGAGCTTGGTCCACCACTGATCCACCGATCCCTCCATCAGCATGTAGATGAAGACCATACATGTTTGATTGACAAGCACAAATAAGGACTCAACAAGGATCAAATCATTCCATCCAAGCTAGCAGCATTGCTCGAAGAGTAGAAGAGGAACCAGAAGATTTACGCAGATGTTGTGGTGCTACTTGCACGAGAGAACCAGGAGCTCAAGGATAATATCGCCATAGCTTAGCCGAGGTAAATAAATATGATGAGGCAAACTCCAAAGCACCCCAGTCAAACCGGGATCGGGAAGGATTATAGTGGCCAATGTGTCAACAACCCCGAGCCAGAACCGATGTGCCGCGGGAAGAAGTAGGTCATCCGAGCCCCGACTACGTAATTCGAAGATTCATATTATTTGATAGTGAAGTCAGAGACCCGGGACGATCGGCCAGAGGGGACGCATTTCCGCTATGGGAGAACCTTTTTGCGGTTTGATGGCGGGAAATCAAGCGGCTAAAGGCGAAGCAAGGAGTAAGAAGACTGGAGGAAGTAATGAGGGAAGCCATTCTGCACCATTGACTTCACATCAGCAAGGGCAACCATTCCTCAAAATATTTGATCCTGACATTCGAATGTTTGATGGTTACAACGATCCTGGCTCATATTCAATACTACTACGAATAATGGCCGTGGGGAGTTGGGTGATGTGATCCTCGTGGATATTTCCCTTCGAGTCTGAAAGGATCGGCTTTGTCATGGTTCTATAACCTACCTACTAACTCCATCGATTCCTACAGCCGGCTCACCGAGGTGTTCTTGGAGACTTACATATACAACAAGACTTTTAACGCAGGCACGGAAAAGCTCTTCTCACTGGCAATCGGACCTAAGAAAGCAATTAGAGAGTACACGGACAGAGATGGCACAAGATCTGTCAAGCAATGGGGCGGCGTCAAATTGGTTAGCATTAACGTCATGCTACAAGTGAGGGGATGGATAGAATGAGGCACATTATTTGTTGAGATTCATGGAAGTAACCCATAAACGAAGAGGAGACCTTGGTTGATTATCGAAAAACATGCCCGGGTTAGAGAAACCCCGGTGGAGATCAGAGCCGGATACAGAGATCTCATCGGACGAACTCACCGGAGTGCCAGCGGATCAAAGGACTAACTCAACGGCGCTAGCCGAGAGCAAAAGAGGCAGAAGAGATGATCATTGGCGAACGATCAAAAGTCCCAAGATCGAGTCTACACTGCTTAACACGACTGTGTTCGCATCTTGAGGGAGATCAAGGGACCAAACCAACCTCGAATGGCCATGGTCAAGGAAAATAGCCACCAAGATCAAAAGAAATCAAGGGACTATTGAAAGTACGATTTTCAGCGGTCACCAAAATGAGAGAAGTGCAAAATCTCAAGATAATGATCAAAGCGATTGACGCCTTGGAGATCTCAAACAATGCTCAAAATTCGGAACTCAAGAAAGGACCCATCAAGAAAGCAAGTCCACTGCACGAGAATGGCCGAGCGATCAAACACCCATTTCTTGCTCCCGAGCCAGTGACCCGTCATTAATCGATCAAATATGAAAGAGATTGAGAAAAAAATTTGAGTACTATTGTGAGTTATACAAGATCGATGGAGAAAAGTAGATGGAAATGAAGATTGAATGAATGCACGCCTGACTTTTACTTAATGATGTTGAGAAGACATGGAAGATCATAACGACCCTTTGGTGCCTCACGCTACATCTCGGGATGGAATATAAAGAAAGATCTTGATGATGGAGGAGCTCGATCAGCGTCATATTTATGATACTTTCAATGAATGAAATTGAATGATGAGCAATTAATTTCTTCTTACTTTACCTTATTTATGGATTCAATGGAGCAGCAATGACGCCACACTAGGGGATATTGTTTTGGAAGTCAAGGTTGAATGAGATATGAAGTTCAACACCATATTGATGTAGTAGATGCCGCGATCCCGTTATAATGCCATCATCGGACGAAGATGGGTGCACAAACTCAAAGGAGTAGCAGCAACATATCACCAATGCCTTTAGTTCCCAATGAGAGAAGGGGAAATGGAAATCAAAGGCGATCAAGTCACCCACACTGGGAATGCTAGGATCAACAAAATCAACTCAACAAACAATGTAGGAAGAGTAACACAAAGCCCGAAAGGGCAAAAATAAAACAGCGGCCAAAGACAAGGCGATCGCCTATATCTTGAAGAAATTTGAGAGTGGAAAATTCTAACGAAGAGTAAATTGGATTCTAACTAGACGAAGCAGGCCTTGAAGCAAAGAGGCCGAAGAATCCACAAATAACAATTAAAGAACGTTCCTCTTCTAGGGGAACCAAAGCCTATGTTCACACCAGTTGAACCTACCAAAGAGATCAATATCGAAACAGAAGAAGATCCCAAGATGATCAAGATAGGGACTCGATGGATAAAGATCGAGAAAAGCACTAATAAAACTACTCAAGGAGTATGCAGACATCTTCGAGAGGAAGCTAGGAGATATGTCAGGGATAGATCCCGAGATCATACAACACGAACTTCAGATAAACGAGCACAAACCCCTTGGGCAAAATTACGCAGAGGTAGCACCATAATATCATCAGCAAATGAGAAGGAGCTTAACAAATTTATGGAAACATGATTCATAAAGGAAGTTAGGTATCCCATGTGTATCCGAACATGGTGATCGTACCAAAAAAGAACGGTGGGGTAAGGATATGCATCGACTTCACCAACCTCAACAAAGCGTATCCGAAGGATAGCTACCCGCTCACAAGCATCGATAAATTGGTGGAAGTCTTAGAAGCAAGGCGAAGAACTATCTTTCATGGATGGATATTCCGGTTACAATCAGATAGCCCAGCGGTGAAAGAAGCCAACAACACACAACATTAATCTCCCACCCGCGACTCTTCCCTTTTACACTCGCATGCCATTTGGATTGAGGAATGCGTGGAAGTATACGGAGGATGGTTGATGCAATCTTCAAGCCATAGATTGGGGAAACTTCTTAAGTCTATGTTTATTATATGCTCTTCAAAGTAAACTGCCTTGAGGATCACATTCTAACTTGAGAGATATCTTGCCATGCGATGAGGAAATACAAAGATGAAAGTGAACCGGAAAAGTACCTTCGGGTCACATCGTGAAAGTTCCTCGGATATTTAGTAACAAAGAGGGGAATCAAGTCGATCCGCTAAAATCCAGGCCATCGTGGAAATGCCATCCCCAAAAAATTTGAAAGAAGTCCAAACTCAATGGATCCATAGCGGCGATGGGAAGGTTCATCGCTAGATCATCGGAAAAATGAAAACACATCTTCAATATCCTCAAGAAAGATAATAAGTTTGCATGGACCGCTGAGTGTGAAGAAGCTTTCCAGAAGATCAAAGAATATCTGAAAAAGATCCCGATCCTTCAAAGCTCCGAACCCGGAGGTGTTGGCACCTATATAAATTCGCACCTGATGGGTGCTGGCACAGGTCTTGTGCTGGTGAATCAGTACGAAGTGGAGTGACACGATATACCTCGTCAGTAAAACCCTCAATGCAACAGAGAAACTACACCTAAGATTGGGCAAACTTATACTAGCACCTTTGGTAAGGCGAGTGTAAGCTATGAAACATACTTCCAACTCACTATGTTCGTGTCCCAAGCAAAGCCCTTACTGAATCATTTCAAAACGAAGGAAATGTGGGAAGAATAGCAAAGTGAAATGATGTTGGAACAATTCAACACTATACGAGATCCAAACTGCCCAAAAATCACAAGTCTTGGCGAGAGTATAATGGTGATTTATCTTTCCCTATTTCTAGCGCCAAATTGTGAAACACATATGTAATGAAGATATCATTGTGTCTATCAATCAATGTTCGGAAGTTATATCAAATATAAAAAAATATAATAAAGTACACATAAGATGATAACTAAAGCTTCTCCTTGAAACCTGAGCCCCTCACGGGTTCGTCATGGTCTCGATTACCAGCACCGTCGCCGTTAAGCACTATGATGATTAAAACGATGCATAACATAAAATATATCAAAACTATAAGTGCATATTGTAAATGAGACATTGATTTACGTGGGTTCGAAAGACTAGGCCCACGTCCACCTGGGGTTGGGTTTTCACTATGGATCATATGAGGTTACAAAGGATAGTGAATAACTCGAGCAGAACGATGATAAGGAAAGGTGATAAAACTCACTTACTATTATAATTTCTACTCTCTCCTATGATAGTTCTCTCCTAAAATTGGTCACCGCTTCTCCTTAGTGAAATTTTGGTATTTATAGACTTTATATATGGGCCATGTTAGAGCATTGCCTTGCCGAACCTGCAAAGCGTTGCTATCTCAAGCTTGTTTGTCAAAGTTAGTTGTCAAACTATAAGTCTTGATTTCTAGTCTACTTGCCAAGCGATCCCATTAGGATAGTAAGTGTAGTGGAGCTCTAGACTCTATGGAGTTCATCGAATGAAGACGAAGAACTACTCAAGGGAACTTGTGGAACTTCATCAACAAAAGGTATGTGGAGACTTGAACTTATGTATCATATTTAAGGTAAAAGTCGTATTGCTATATAGACCTCGATCATACACATTCGCTATTTCGAGCCGAGTTTATCTCACTTATCTATTTCTCGAAATATGTGTTGGTAAGCTTTTGCTTTAGCCATGTTCATCTTTACTCGTAGCCTTAAAGTCATGTTGATTATTTCAATAACTTAAAAATCGTTGATGAAATAGTTTGTGGATAAAAACTATTTTAACATCCTCTAAGAAAGTTTCCAAATGATTGGAAATGAGAGTTTAGAATAAGTAACCAAGTTTGGATATAAATATAGTGTGTTCTCACATTTGTGTAAAAGTCCAAAACCGAACCTAAAGTATGTGATACCCGTACGCCAGCGTCTTGGCACTACCGTTGGAACACAGGGTAAGCATGCGTACGTGCAGCATCGTACTGGCGTAAGATTCCGTTATTGAAAATCTCTGAGTTTGAAAGTGAAAAACAAACTCAATCCGTCAAATACCAGTATCGTACGTTTGCATACCTCTACGGAAGGTTACTTTCTAAAATCCGTTTGTTCATGAACTAAAATATTTATATAATAAGGAATGCAGTCTTTCAAACCGTGCTATAATGTTCATGAATTGATTCGAGTGAATCAAAATCAATTTGCTTTGATTGTGTCTTGTATACTTCTATGAGATCTAAAAGCAGTTGAACAGCTCTCTAACTAGTTCATTTGAGTCATTTGAACTAGATTATGGTAAAAGTGAATAAGGTTGATATGAAAGTGCTCATATGGCTAACCATTGGTTAACTATTGTTGAAACAGAGCTAAGTGTACACGTTTAGGTAAATTTACTCAAACCTAAATGAAGGTGCATTTCATTTGTGTATAACAAGCTAAGTTTGATCTGATTTGAAAGATATTAGCTTGAATCTAATTAGGTTTTCATCTAAGCAGTGAATATTAGATGCTTTGTTACCAAGGTAACTTATATTGCAAACCTGATTTGGAAATCTATATAAAGGAGAACTCTAGCAACCGGGAAACCTAACTCCCATACCTTCTCATGGTGATACTAGTTGCATAAACTAGAGTCTATTATCCCTTTAACCTTAGGTTTTTCACTTAGACCATGTATGTTAACGACTTGAAGACTTCATTGGGATTGTGGGGCCAGACCCAACTATTTT
>JAJJWW010016698.1:0-71420 GCA_023531295.1 Papaver armeniacum
TATTCTCTTGTGGTTGCGGGATTTCCCACTACACCCCTTACTCAATTTCGTAGATCTAACTCTTATTAATCACCTAAATCTCAAAATATAAGTGCTAGAAATTTAAATAGACACATAAGATTTTTACGTGGTTCGATCAATATGATCTACATCCACGATTCTTCATTATGATTGTTGAGGTTACATTGGTATTACATTTACAATCTCCATTAATGGATATTTTGTAGAGCTATAGATCTAATTTTAGGGGAAGAAGATGATAAAGAAAATAAATCCCCCCTTTCTCTCTCTTGCTCTCCTCTTTATATAGGTGTTTACATAATGGATGATAGCTCACATCTGACTCATATTCTCGCGAGCCTTTTAATGATTTCATGCAGACTCTTGCTACCTTCTCTCGAGACATTCTCTCGAGTCTTGCTACCTTCTCTCGAGACACTCTCTCGAGCCTTGCTACCTTCTCTCGAGACACTCTCGCGAGTCTTGCTACCTTCTCTCGAGACACTCTCGCGAGTCTTGCTACCTTCTCTCGAGACACTCTCGCGAGTTAAGAAAATAATTGAATCTCGCACGCTAAGAGAATATGTTGTGCGATATTTGAATCCTACATCTTGCCTCTTTTTCCTTGAATATTGCTTGAAGAGCGATCTTTAAGAAAAAATCCGTTGTTGTAGTAGTCTTTGATCTTTGTTGATGAAGGAATGAGCGAAAGAATACTGGACTTGAAAAGTACGTACTTGCCTCTATTCTTTTGCGAAGTTCCGAAGCTTTGAGAAGTGAATATGGAGTATCATCTCTTGAAGTATGCGAAGTATGAAGTATCCTTGAGAAGTATAAAGTACTTAATCCTCTAAATATAAAAAGTATTGTGAATCCATCATGCGAAACTCCGCTCCATGTTCTTTGCCTCATGCTATGCTCTATTCTTTCGCGAAGTTACGGAAACTTTGCGAAGTGGATAAGAAATATTAATCCTTGAAGTATAGAAGTATTGTCTCTGTTCATGCGAAGTCATTATTCCATTTTTGGTGAGGATTCTTGTTGTTCATTAGTAAACATCTTCTTTGGAAATGATTCTTCTGAGAAAATAAAGAACATAAAATGTTTTTCGGTAATCCATTGTTGCCTCTGTTCTTTATCTACGAAGGTAGAATCGTTGAAAAAGTGTTGAATGAGTGGGTTATTTCTTCATTCTTATCTTTCCTCTATCTCTGCATTGTGCTCATGCAATAGTATAATCTCTTCATTGCTTTACGTTGAATTTTATCATTGCGACGAGGTCGCGGTATCTCCATGAAAGGAGAAACCTACTTTCTCGCCTTATCATTTCGGTAGTCTTTATTTTATCTCTTCTTGTTGCGACGGGGTCATGAGCCGCCTTACATTTTCATGCAATGGCCCATTGACCTTGCCTTATCATTTTTGTGTGGTCTTCCAAGTTAGACCTCCCTAATTAGAGGTCTTCCCTGCCACCTTTCATCGCGACAAAATCGCGGGACGTCTTTACACTTGCATGTAAAGACCCATTGATCTTGCATTATCATTTTCCAAGTATTTTTGCCTCTGCGGGGATGTTTTAGTTGCGACAATATGACAGGCCTAGATATCCTTGAGAACATAAAGCCCATGACATTGCCGTCTTGCGACGAAATCGGGGACGTCGTACACACTTTCGTGTAAAGACCCATTGATCTCGTCTTACCCTCGCGTTAGTATTATTGCCTCTGCGGGATCATCGCACAAATATGACAAGCCTAAGTCTCCTTGCGAAAACAAAGCCTCATGACATTTGCGTCTTTTTTGACACTCCCCTAATGGAGAGCGTCGCCCTTATCATCTCCGGTTGCCCCTTCAAGGAGGCGAAACATCGGCCATACAAGACTAGATCCTCCCATCCGGTCTTAACAACAACCGATTGTTTCGCGGCCTCTTATCCCTTATACCTATAGGGTTTATGGTTACGAGACTGCACCCTAAGTGGAGTTTTCTTCGGGCGAGTGCAACATATGCCAAGACTTGCCAAGAATGGCGGGTAGGTTCATCCATCCAGGGCACTGCAGCTCAGCCAGGTGTACCTCGGCGCCTTGAGCATACAACGACTCCTTGGAAGAGACCCTCGGTCGCCCAACCTGTGGTATAACCTACATATATAGTTGGGAATCCAAGGTACCTCTTAGGATAGGCTTTCATGGGCCCAAATTTCCATGACTCGGGCTTCGGGGAGCGGTGTAACCTTCCCCTGAGCCATGTCGAGAGATACCCCCCTTATATGGCCACTTTTAGGTCTTACATTTGCCTCTTACGAAATGTTATTCGCGAACTAGGGTGTACGCCATAAAGGTTCGTCCCATTCACTCACTTATTCATTTTTGTCGATTCATTCAATCATTCATTTTGATTATCTCTTCTCATTATCGCATGTCTTCATTCTTTCATTCGTTTTCTTCATTTTGTCACTTCCTTCTTGATTCTTTCATTTTGTCATTTCTTTCATTCATTCTCGTAATATCATATCATTTGCGATTTGCTGCTGTTGTTGTCTCTTGCGAAGTATATGATTTGCTTGCGAAGCTATCATCCTTGAAATGCATGGACGTCGCATAAAATATAAATATCTCGCAGCAAAAAGAAGCAAAAAATTCTTTGCGAGTTGGGAGATTCGAACCCGCGACCTTAAGCTCCTTTTGTTCGCTCGTGACCAATTGTGCTACTCCTCTGTGCGAAAGGATCATGAGAATGCTAATACATGACTTATATTCACCCTTTGATATTCAAGGAAAAAGATGACAAAAATTCTTCGCGAAGGTAAGACTCGAACTCGCGACCTTATGTTTTATACTCTTCGCGGTGACCAATTGTACTTTGGCTGCTGTTTGTGAAAGAAACACACAATACTATAACTTTATTCACTTCTTCGCTCTCGGAAGTTCAAAAATATGTAAAGGTGGGATTCGAACTCGCAACCCCAAGCTTATTCTCTTCGCGAATGACCATCCTGGGCTACTTCTTTGCTTGCGAAGGAAACACACAATGCTATAACTTTATTCCATTTTTCCCCTCTTGAAAGTTCAAAAATATTTGAAAAAATATGAGCGTGGCGAGATTTGATCTTGCGACATCAAGCTTCTTCGCTCCAACTCAAACCATCATGCGAGCTTCCTTTTGTGATAAAAATCACGGCGTTTTGTTCTTATCCTTTTCTTCGTTCTTCCTTAATTTCCTTCAACAATTTTCCTCTTTTCTTTTTCTCCGAATATGAAATCTTCCATTAAAAAATTAGCTTTCTTCCTTGAATTTTATCACATCAAACCCTTTTTTATGTTCTTGAATTGTTGACGGTATTTTCTCCACTGAAAGTGTGATTTCTTCCATAAAACTTCCATTTTGAACCTAAATTTTATAGATCTAAATAAAAAGTATGAACAATAATTACTTTTCATGGAAATTTCTCTTAAAGTTTATAGATCCAATTGAATTCACCACCAACGTTAGCCGTTTTTCTAAACTTTCTTGAACCAACAAGATTAGGTCCACTGTTTCTAGCGCATATGTAGTTGCGGGATTTCCCACACTACACCCCTTACTCAATTTCTTGTAGATCTAACTCTTATTAATCACCTAAATCTCAAAATATAAGTGCTAGAAATTTAAATAGACACATAAGATTTTTTACGTGGTTCGATCAATATGATCTACATCCACGATTCTTCACTATGATTGTTGAGGTTACATTGGTATTACATTTACAATCTCCATTAATGGATATTTTGTAGAGCTCTAGATCTAATAATTTGGGGAAGAAGATGATAAAGAAAATAAATCTCTCTCTAAAAATATCTCTCCCCTTTATTCCTCCCTTTCTCTCTCCTGCTCTCCTCTTTATATAGGTGTTTACATAATGGATGACAGCTCACATACAGCTCATATTCTCGCGAGCCTTTTAATGATTTACAGGACTCTTTACCTTCTCTCGACACATTCTCTCGAGTCTTGCTACCTTCTCTCGAGACACTCTCTCGAGCCTTGCTACCTTCTCTCGAGACACTCTCGCGAGTCTTGCTACCTTCTCTCGAGACACTCTCGCGAGTCTTGCTACCTTCTCTCGAGACACTCTCGCGAGTTAAGAAAATAATTGAATCTCGCACGCTAAGAGAATATGTTGTGCGATATTTGAATCCTACAGTTACCTAACACCATAAAGTCCCCAGTGACTTGTTTGGTGAGTTTATCGATATCTATTTCGTCATGACTTCTTCTCATCCGTGTAATTAGGATCTTGAAAACGACTTTTGCTATTCCGTTGCAGAATTTCACTCCATCAAGTATTGACGGTCTTGATTCTCTACGCAGGCGAGACGACTTGAAGCTTGATTGAAGAAGAAGAGGATGTAAGTATTTCTCGTACATTCACTTATGATTTTTGTAAACAAAATGATAATTATTTAAGGGTATTTCAGGAGGATGTCGCCATGGAGGTGGAAATCCCTCATGATGCTCGTTCGGAGAATAGTGATAAAGGAAATTCCCAAAGCTAAATAGGATAATGGTGTTGTTGATCTTTGACGCGAGCAATTCTGGTTCTTTGAAAGCTTCAGAGGCTACCCAAGTAGGTGTTTCTCTTTATTTTATTCATAGAAGCATAAGCTTGTTAATCCATGAGTGAATAAATGAGAATGTATATGAATTTATGAAAAGTTTTGCCGAAAACACGTGTGAAAATTGAACTGACCTCTTAGCAAAAGTGCCATAGAATCTTCGCCCGATGTCGGATTTTCGTGATCCGCATATGTATCCTTATGCCCAGGAAATTTCCAAGATTTATTAACGAAGCTTTTTAAGTTTTGAGCATTTTTATGGGTCGAAATCGACGGAAACAGTAAACATCAGGAGAGATTTTGTTATGTAGTCCGAAGTTTCGACCACATCTTCCTGCTCGTTTATCCGATTGCTATGAAATTTTGATATGTTGTAGATAACATCCATATGAAGATGATTTAGGATTTTCTTTGGGTTTGATGGAGATTTTCTTTAAGTAAACTGAATTTTGATAAATTGTTGAATTTAAATTACTGAATGCAAGTATTGCAAATATTTTGGAGGAATTGAAATACAATGAAAGAAAACTCTAAATGCCAAATATTTTAGGCGTTCATGCCATGAACATCCAATTCCTCGAATATCCAAAACCTTAGACATCAAAGGCCTTGAGCCAATTCTCATGTATCACGGCCACACTTTCCTTGTTATCCATGTTGATCGGTTTGTAGTATCCTTGGCATCGAGACTTAGAGACTATGTAGGTTCCTTCCCAGTTGGAATTCTTTGCAGAATGGGAGTTATGCTTAGTTGCTTTGAGAACCAAATCTCCTTCCTGGAATTTGTTAGACTTGATCATTCGTGTCTTGAATATTTTCTGCTGGTTTGGAATTCTTCGTGCAGTGGAGTTCCATGGGCTGTGGTATCTATGAACACTCATGCGGGAGGAGAGTATTTGAGGTATTGTTTATCATGCTTGGCTATGTCTTCAGCAATAAACTTTTTGATGATATGCTCGGTTTGAAGAAGTTCTGAACTTAACCATTTGGTGAAATATTGCTGGGGCGAGGTTATCCGTTCATAGCATTTTGCAATTGCTAAGTTGTTGGTGGAGTAAAGTCCTCGGACCAAATAAGCATATTTGAAAACTGATGATATAGACACATGAGGAGCAATACTACACCAAATTCTGGGATTCGTAACAGAACTAAGCCGTTCTGAATCGGGGTTGTAACGGCCGTCGCCTGTTTCAAAAGTGGGTGTTACATTTATTTTGTAACGGCAATGGAGCCGTTACGAATTCTGGGTTGTAACGGCGTTAGTAACAGAGATGAGCCGTTACGAATTGACACGTGGTAACAGCTGGAAGCCGTTACGATAATTTTGTTACTACAACATCGTAACAAGTTCTAGCCGTTACGAATTATTTTGTAACAGCAAAAAAATTAATGCCAGTCAACATTGACCTGGTCAACACTAGTCACTGCTGACCAATTTTGACCAGGTCAATATTGACCGGCAGTTCAGTCACCGTCGGAAATATGCCGGAATTCAAAAATAATTTCCTGCAAAAATCTTTCATTCAATTCAACCAAATTCAGTCACGTATTCAACAACAATAATTGGTCTTATTCTTTCAACAAGAACAACTTCAAAGAATTCTTATATTTTGAAGGAATACAATGGCTGGTTAGAAACTTATGAGATGTTTTCAGTGGCTTAAAGAGAATATAAGATAACACTAACAGATGCAGAACTCACATAACAGTCTTTACCTTCTCTTGCGTACTATTTCTCCCTCAAATCTTCTGTGGTTGATTTATCACCATCAAAGATATCACTAACAAATTTTACAAAGGTTGTAAGGACTGATAAGAGATCTATCACGTATGCCACAGTTGCTCAATGAATGGATGCCTAAAGTGAAGTTTTCACCTCGTTGAAGATCAAATTAGGCTGCAAAGACAAAATGGAAGGTAGCAAACTTAGTGACCCCCTAAAAGTCCGATAATTTCATTGAAAAAACTGAAAATCAGTATGAAAACATCAAGTGGTGAAATATATTTTGTACATGTAGCGTGTCATTAAGGATTCTGGTCACTTCTCTCAAGTATGGAGAATCATCCTCATCCATAGCGGCCATTAACGGAATCCTGAATCAGGCATTGAGATAATGGTAAGAAACTGTAGGAAATGGTACAAACTTAACTGAAAAGCAACATTAAATACAATAGTTAACTAATTATCATGCATTATATCAGTTTGTTAACGTATGCAACATCGAGAAAATATTTGTACCCTATAACTCGCAAATACAAGTTATACTGCAAGATCGCTCATTACATAACCAAAAATGCAAATGGCATTTGCAAGCAGGCATATTTACAATTTTCAAGTCATACTATCAGGTCATATGACTGCGACATATGGAAAATGCATATTATTTTTGGTTATACTGCAAGATCGCTCATTATATAACCAAAAATGCAAACCAATCAGGCACACTTAAAGAGATATATGTTTTCCACACAATGATATATGTTGCATAGAAGGAAGTCTTTTAAAAAGGTTACAACTCAAACAAATAATACAAGTTTTGAACAGTAAGATATGTGATATTGATCAGGATGATTACACATGAAAAATGTAAAGATAGGAGAAATATTGTACAAGAAACACACCTCAGTATAAAGGGCACCGACAGGCTAGAAGGAAGCTCCCCAAATATATCCGACTCCTGTGGCATTCTAAGAAGTACCCTCCTTACAATGTCACCCCGGATACATTCTTTGAAATCATTTTTTCGAAACCCTGATGCAAGAAATCAGGTTCCAATAATTACGAATTAACCAATGAAAAACCATGCATAAGCAATAAAACAATCTATTAAGGACAACTACTTGCCTGATCGTACGAATATGGGTTAGTACTCTCCGCGTCTAGATCATTATTGTATGAAGTTTTCGGCAGATGAGACGACCAGAAATTACCCCACTCCGTGTTCACTACCTAAAGAACCAAACCTCAACATGTAAGAACTATGTAAACTATCACATATTCTCTAACAAAGTAGGCAGTGAGTTATAACTCAGAGATCACAAAAAACATACCATGCCTCCTGAATTTGTAAGAAGGCCTTGAGTCTTGAGTCTTGATTATTGCATATGTTCGCTCCACATACCAAGTATTAATACCAGTTCCAATTATCACTGCTGCTAGAGTGTCTTCGTCATGAAAATGTCCAAGGGATAATGTTCCCACAGTATCATTCACTACCTAAAGAACCAAACCTCAACATGTAAGAACTATGCAAACTATCACATTCTCTAAGAAAGTAGGCAGCGAGTTATAACTCAGAGATCACAAAAAAGATACCATGCCTCCTGCATTTGTAAGAAGGCCTTAAGTCTTGATTATTGCATCTGTTCGCTCCACATACCAAGCATTAGTACCACTTCCAATTATCACTGCTGCTAGAGTGTCTTCGTCATGAAAATGTCCAAGGGCTAATGTTCCCACGGTATCATTCACCTGCTTAGAAAGAGAAACATATTATGCTCAGAGTAAGTATCTTTCTTTATAATTAGGGACCCCAACTAGCCACATATCGACACCACAATCACTTTTGATTTAGGGAAGCCACATGAGCACTAACTATCCCTGTCAACGCTGTCTGATTGGATACTCCAATAAAATAGGATCCAGTAGGCAACCCCAAAGGTCACTTAAAGTATAAGACACAAACAACCTCCAACAGTCGCTTAGAAAATGTACATCTGTATATATTTTCGGTCCTTCCAACAGTCACTTAAAAAAGATTGAAATATGTAAAATATGCTACATTATCCCTAGAGAATATCAAAGTCAAAAAAAAAATTTAACTAACAAAACGGTTAGGAAGGGAATATCGCCGCCATTAAGTAACAAAGGTCACACATTTTCGGACGACCTCTAACCACCTTCAAACCATGACAAAAAAACGTAGCAGATATCATTACCAAAAGTCGCCTATAAACCAAGAAAGATCGCTCTTTTTCTAACCTCCACAATGCATGAAAAAATATTCTTGTCCAAGTCATAATATTTTAACATATCACATTGTTTGTAAAATTATAAATACATATGCACACCCCAGCAAAACTACCAAACTCGCCGTACTTCCTTATAAATAAAATGGGTGCGGTAATGGAATGTTCTGCCAATTGCAGTTGCAGATAGGGAAAAGCCAAAGATTAGAAATCATGTGATAAAGGTATATTACGCATCGCACTTCACTTAAATCTATGACCATCTTATCTATCTCACAGATATCAATGACCTCTGCAGACTTATGACGAGCTATTTCTCTAAGGACCCCACCATCGCCACCGCCTACAACCAGGACCTGCATGCATTAATTCCATAAGTTTAGCATATCAGTTCATTTCACAGTTGCAATTTCATATAGACATACTAGAATAAAAACAATATCTCCTAAAACTCCAGCCTTCGAGATTCCAGTCATGCACTGAACATAGACTAAATATATAATCATATGATGAAATCTAGAATTAAGATGAGAAACGGCACCAAATATATAAATGCAAAAACAATGAGAGACATTGAACTAGGAGTGGGTTTGTGAAAAATTTCTTTTCATAATACTATACAAATATAGAGAGTAGAGGGAATGGCTAATTAATGGCATACATATTAGGAAGAGTAGGATGTGTAGGAAAAATTACCCTTTTGTCAGTCAATTGAACAATGTTGTCTAGCACAATCCCTTTTCCATATGTTGCTGACTGCCAACGAAAATAGAGTAAAGAGTAAGTTGCAACAAGTAGAGAAAGAAAACAGAAATCTCTGAAGCCAATCTGAACTTTAAAAAGCAAGAATCAACCTCGAAAACCAAAATTTCTTGATACTCTGACTTCCCTTCGAAAGGAACATTTTCAACTTTCATTGAATGTGCCTCCCCTGCAAATGATCAAGGTAAAAAATTGTCAACCATGAAAATTAGACTCAAATCTATAAAAAATTGCAGAATATATATCATTCGCATGTAATGATGATGTCAACCAGATATGGGATGAGATGCATAAAGATATATGAGAATGCATTATCTAAAAGATTGCCTTCCTTTAGGATATCCAAATTGAAACCTTCGAAACACAATTCTCCAGAAGAAGACTTTCCAAACACAATTCATTATATGAATCTTCCCTAATGAATTTCTTGTGTCTCTAAATGTGCACTGAACAAAAAGGTGCTTCTGAAGTGGAAATGATGCGATTACATACAAGGAGGTGGAAAAGTCAATTCGATTTTGGCTAATATTCTCTTACTAAACTTACCTTCTTCTTAATCTTTCCACCAGGAAGCCTTTTAGTTGTTCTTTACCTGTTGAACTCCCCTTTACAAAACACCCCCAATAATAAAACCCATCAAAAACCCTAACTTTCCAATCAATCACAAAACCAAACAAAAAACCAATAACCCAAAACATCAAAATTACCTTTAGAAGTTGTTAAGGACGGCACCATCAACACTAGCAGAAGCAATCCCAACCCCTTATAGCTTCTCAGTCAACTTATCAACTTCATTCCCATCTGCATCTAAAAAATAAATCTGAATAAAATGCCCTAAATCAGAAACCTAAATCTCATAATCGATTGAAGAAGAAACCCTAAATCAATTATCACTTTTAAACACTAAACAAAAACCTAAATCTAGCTAAAATTAATCGAAATCAAAACCAAAAATAGATACCTAAATTAAACAAAGTAGAACAGGTGATTTCTCACGATTAACTAAGAGTGAAGATCAGTTCTTCCAAGTTCTCTCTACGACGAACAAACTAAAATCGAAAAGATGAATCTTTATACACAAGAAACCCTAAAATCCCTAAAAATCCTATTATAGATGATGAAGAAACTGAATCGAAACTAATTCATCAAAATCGATCTGGTTCATAGGCTTAGAGGAAGAGAAGAGAGGATGAGAGCCGAAACTCATCTGGTTTCATCTGCTGAGAGGAAGAGAAGAGAGGCTGAGAGCAGAAGAGAGAAAAAATAAAAGAGAAATGAAAAATGAAATTTGCGACCTGGTTTCATTAAGTAATTCAGAAATCACTCATGTGAATCGCACACGCATGGGAGGAAATATCCTCTAGTGTTACTGATCTTGGATGGAAACACAACGGTACGCGTGTGAATGGCACACTCACAGACTCAAGGTGTTACGACCCAGGTGTGACAGAGCGTGTGGTTGTCACGCCTATAAAAAAAATTCGTAACAGCTGGAGTCTGTTACGAATTTTTCAAAATTTCGTAACGGCCACCGCCTGTTACAATTCTTTTCGTAACGGCCATTTGTAACGGGAATTTTGTAACGGCCACAAAGACGTTACGAATTTCTGTTACGAATACGGGAATTTGGTGTAGTGATAAGACTTGCCTGAGTGCGAAACCTTCTGATGAAAGCATTTCCATCTTCTTCGGGTTTTTGTGTTAGCTCTGCTAGGGCTCTGACCTCCTTCAAATACTCGAATGGTGAAGTATCTTCTTTTTCTTCTTCCGAATCAGAGGTTTCTTCAATAGAGAAATGTGCAACTGAAGGTGTTGGTGTTACCTTTCCAGTGTAAATCCATGTTCATCCAAGAATCATATCATATCCTGGATCTTCTCGAATTATGAAAAATTTTATTTCTGTTCAGGCTGAGTTTATGTTCACCTTGAGATTCATGTGGCCATAAGCATCTATGGGTGTTCCTTCATGATCTGTGATTATTACTGGAGCATGAATGGCTTATTGTCGTATGATACCAGCAGCTCTGAGATTTTTCAGAGGGATAATATTAACAGCGGTGCCGACATCAATCAATGCTCGTTTGAACTCGTTTCCCTTGAGATGGATTGTGGTGAGGAGTCCCCAGTCGTACATTTCTTCATCTGTTGTTGAGGGCGGCTCAGGGAATGCTTCTTGAATCAACAAACACTTTCCTGAAATGATGTGGTTCAGTGCAGCGAACATGTATCCCCTCTAAGATTTTGATAAGTATAACAACTCACACATATGCTCAATTAAGGATTGAACTGCTTCTTTGACAGGTGGTTCAGAATGAGTGAAGGTTCTGATAGGGAGAAGATCTATGTGCACTCCTTCAGTCCCCAGGTTGAGTTCTCCTGATTCGATCTTTTCTTTGAATATGCGCTTCAAAGTTCTGCAATCACTTGTGGGGTGGTTGACAAACCTATGAAAGCGACAGTAACGAGGATTTTCCATGGCTTATTCAGTTGGTTCTTTCTTGACATATGGGAGCTTGATCGCGCCGTCTTGAACCAAGGCGTCTAGAAGTTCAATAACTTCCTCAATGGAACAGGGAGGTGCCTCGGATCGGCTTACGTGTGTTGAGCAGAACTTGCATATTATCCTTACTTTGCGCCTTTGAAGGGATTGAGGAAGTATGTTTGTCTTTGTGGCTCGACTTTTCGTTTACTCCCTTCTCGCTGTGACATTTGTGGAAGGTTGGAGGTTGTACTGTTTGTTAATTAGACGCCTGCTACCTATAGTCTCCCGTGGCTCTTCAGCTTTTGTAGTCTTAGCTCTCTCTAATAGGGCAGGCGCAGTAGTTTCTGATCTCTTTGGACGCTTCATGGAGTTCTGATAAAGTATGGAACCTGAGATTTTCTAGTAAAGCTCTATAGACTGGGATCATTCCATTGATGCACAAGTCCACGAGTTGTTGCTCTGTGACGTTTGGATCATGACAATCCAAGGCTTGAACTCTGAAACTTTTCACATAATCGTTAGGATGTTCATTACTCTTTTGAAATATTCTTCCTAGATCGGACAGAGTGATTTGCTCCGAAACGAAGAAGTATTTTCTGTAGAAAGCATTAACCATTTCTCCCTAACTTTTGATACTTCCTGGTGAGATGTTATTATACCAGGTATATGCCCTGTCTTTCAGAGACTTTGAAAATTCCTTGAGACGGACAGTATGGTTGTGCTCATGTTCTCCCAACGCCTCCAGAAACCGAGAAACATGTTCTCGAGCATTGCCCGTTCCGTCATAAAGAGTAAATGTTGGAGAGGTATAACCTTTTGGTAGAGGAATCCTTTGCGTAGCAGCCGGGTATGGAGGTTGGTGATGGTGGACAGAAGGCGTCTTGTCTTTTCCACGATCTTCCAAGAGGAGTTCCAGGTGCTCACGAGTGATGAAACTGGATGGTTCTTTCAGTGGTGGATCATCTGTATCCTTGGGAACTTCCTCATCATCTAATACATGGATTGGAGTGACTTCGGGATCAGCGTCTGAAAACTTTTCTTTAGCTTTTCCTTTCTCTTGAGTTTTCTCTAACATCTTGTCTGTAAGAGTCTTGAGATAGTTGAATAGCTCCTTCTGAGTAGCAGCCATGTCCATCTGATTTTTGGCAAGAGTTTCTTGTACCTTCATGAGATCACCTATGGTAGGTGGATTTTATCGACTTCTTCGGAGACCGACCGAAGAGTGGATTATTGATGGCGTCGGTCTTTGCCGCTTGCGGGGGTGATCACTAGAGCACCCGGTGCTTGGAGGAGTAGTAGTGGCAGGTTACACCGGAGGAGTAGTGTTAACGATCCGCTAGAGCTTGCAATATTGGGCAGGGTGTTGAATCGGGTTGGTAATGAACCATACCTAAGACCCGACCATATTTGTGAGAATTTAGATTGCAACCGAGAGAATGATCTCCCACCGTGGTCGCCAATCTATAGATGGGGAAAAACGATTCGCTGGTTTTTACGGAATTGAGGAGATGATCGCGCGGAGGAGACTCCTTGAACCGAGCGAAATGCTTAACCTCACACAGAACTGCAAGAAGGGAGTGCTTGAATTCGAGAGATCGATCTATAGTACTCTGGCCTAAACCAAGACAATGGCCGTTCCAGAGTAAATTCGGTCACAAGAGAGGATGGGTCGGTGCAGTAGGAGGGAAGCCGAGAAATGTGTGAGATCAATGGTGATCGAAGATTGTAGGTGTGTTGTGTATTCTCGAAAATAAGATAAGTTCGAATGATTGAATTTGCTCTGTTGAGAGTTGGGTTGTTAATCTCGTATTTGTCATGTTTGACGTGAGATTATCCTTGTTTCAATCATGATTGAGATATTTATTTATATTGCTTTAATTGAAAACACCATGATCTCATGAAGTGTGTCAGTTGATGGAATCAGAGAATGGGGAAGTGGAAATCGTGTTAACACCAGTTGCTCAACGTGCGGAGACTTGGTTGATTTTCCATCCACTACTTTGTTAACTTCTTCAACTGATTGCATGACTTGCTCACATTCTCATCGTGTGTATGAACACACGTGCCGTAGACCTCCAGACCAAAACCCTAGTTAATACCCCCCCATGTAACACGATTGATGTCTTGTGTGATTGTGGAGTCTGCAAGGCAGACGTGTATTTAGTTAGTCAATTGCTGACTTCATGACTTCATGGGACGATGAGTCCTTGTTTTGTTGAGTCGAACGTGATTTGGAAATGTTCGAGACTCATGAATTGAACATGTCATTTGAGACAGAGATATAATGCGTGAATAAGCTAACATGGGCAAATATTGCTCATTCGATGAATTGTTGAATATTGATAGTTGAACCAGTATTCCTTGGTTTGAGCAAATATTGCTCATATGAGCAAATTTTTCTCATTCGATGAATTATTGGTAGCATGACCAAATAAGATACTGGCAATTGAACCGAGTATGATAAATAAAATGTTGATCATGGGATCAACGTAAAATTATTAGCGTTTGAATCTGGAATTATGAACCTTGGACTCAAAACCCTAATTTGATCAATTGATGATTAACTGATGGTTTATTGAAAATTAACCACGAAGCGAATGAGGGACCGGCTACATGGGATTATGGATCAACCATGTAGCACCCAGATGCTCACGTGAGCAAATATCAAGGTCTCCTGAAGACCAGTTGAATTGATGAATTAATGATGATTAAATGCTGGTTTAATCATTTATTAAAATAATGCTCATCTGAACCTTAGGTAATAAAACCTAATTAATTATGAAGATGTGAGGGACCGACCAAGGGGTCATGAAACCGGCCCTAGGTAGTCACGGGATCGAATATTGATCGTCCTATGAAGTTCCAAGTTGTTTGGAAGAGTTTTGGACCTAATACGTGCAATTGCGCAAATTAGGTCAAAATTGTCAAAATACATGGGACCGGCCTCTTGCAAGCCAAAGATCCAACCCTGGTCGGTCAAGGTAACATGCTCACGTCACCAAAGTGTTCGTATCTCATTTATGAGAATTTTGATATTTTCTGGTGTGCGTTTGAGCAACATTTTGAGAAAATATGGAGAAATCGGGGATTTTTCTTTGAGACAGTGAAAACTTCATGAGATGAAGGAAAAATAATAAAATAATGAAGAAATCATAAAGTGTGGGACCGACTATGGCCAAGGGGCCGGTCCCATGGTATTTTTCCTAATTTTATTATGTTTTCATGATTTTAGGGAAATATCATAAAACCAAGGAGTTTGTTAAAACCAAGGAGTTTTTTTTGAAATCAAGGAGTTTCCATGAGATGAGGAAAACAAAAAATAATAATAATAATAAAATAAGGGACGTGTGGGACCAGAAGCTTGGGCATGGTTGGTAGGCTAGGGCCCGGTCCGTGAGTTTTCCTAATTTTATGTATTATTTCATGATTTCATAATTTGAAGAAACATCATGAAATCAAGGAATTTCATGGGATTAAGGAAACATGAAAAATATAATAATAATAAAATAAGATGTGTGGGGCCAGCTAGGGCATGACCGGCCGGCTATGGCCCGGTCCCACGAGTTTTCCTAATTTTATATTATTTTTCATGGGGTCAAGGAAATATGATGAGATTAAGGAGTTTTCATGAAATTAGGGAAATAATAATAAAATATTGAGGATTCATGAGGTTTGGGACCGACCATGACTAGGGCATAGCCCAGAGCTAGCTAGCAGTCCCGTGACACCTTTCCCAATTTTATATTATTTCATGATTTGAAGGAAACACCATGAAACTGAGGAGTTTCCTTAAAACAAAGGATATTTGTTCAAATGAAAGGATTTTCATGAGATCAAGGAAAATAATAAAAATATGATAAAATATAGAATTTGGGCGTCGAGGCGGTCACGACATGGTGGCAGCAGGTGAGCCCGGTCCCCTAGCGCCTTGATTAATATTTTATTATTTATTATTTTCTTTATATTTTGCATAGGTTCATCGTCTCGTCGTATTCTGAAATACTCATTCGTGTGTTCAGGTGCTCGTTAGTGCATTATTGTTAAATACACTTGCACCGTTTTGATCGGGGCTTACTCAAAGGTAGCTCAGATGCCCGTGTATTGAATTTTTATTACTAACCCATGGAATTATGCTAGGAAGAACCATAAATTGAAGTAACGAAATATTATGAAAATATTGAATATTTTCCAGGGATTCAGTTAATGAATCTATTGATTTTGAGAATAATTAATTAATGGCTCTATACTAGTACGATCGTCTAGGAGCAATAATTATTCAGGAATCTAGTGTTATGAGCTTGTTGAAGCGTATTATTTCTTTCATATAGTCAGGGAAAACATTGTTACATCCTGAAGAAGTTATTGCTCTATACTAGCAGGCAAGATGTCTAGGAGCCGTCTAATCTTTCGATTCTACGTAGAAGTAGTTACTGAAATTGCTCAGTGTTCATGAGATATGTCGTTGCCTCAGCTGAGAGACTACATATCCATATATACTCTGAGAGACAGTATTCTCAGTCAGAGATTCTTGTGGCATGAGCTTTCATGCGTTCGATAAGAGACATGAGCCTCAATATTCGTCTGATTACTGGATCAGGAATACTTATAATTACGGTTTTATGATTTTAGCCTTTGTCGAAAATCCACCATCTACAGGCGACCACAGCCGGAGATCAACCTCTCGGTCACAAAATCAGTCCTTCAACCATTTGAAAAATAAGGGTTGATCTTAGATCTAATTCAGCCATTAACCTCAATTCAGAAGCACAAGCGGGCACGACTACCACCAAGAAGGAGAACCTCGCATATCTGAAGGCACTCACGGAGCAGATGTTACCAGAACAACGCCAACTCCAGAAGGAGCCATCCAGGAACACCTCCAAGTCTACTACTGGTGCTAACACATCAAAATATAACTCAAAAGGAGATACACTTCATGAGCAACGTTACCCACGGTAATCTCCAAGACTCCCTCATGTCTTTCTCCATTCGGGTCGTACCCCGCTGAAAAAATCATAAATTAGCAAAAAATGGTTCAATCATGGAGATTCAAGTACAAACCATAAAATTCAAGAAACATGTCCATTAGCAACCTAAACATTCATTAAAAACTGTTTTAGGACATGGCATATAGTTTAGAAAGGTTACGGGTCATTTTGCAAGAACTCCGTCAGAAACGTTTTTACACTGCTGATGAGTGCCAAATATTGCATATTTCTACATCTATTTATTGGCATTTAACTCATTTTTTGTGCTCAGAAATCAGATATTATCCCAGATTCTGTATTTTCTTTGTTTTCAAGAATAAATATTTGTACTAATTAATTTTGTGTTTTTAGGTAGTAAATAAAGCTTGGAGAAATTGAGGAGCCAAAGAGCGAGAAAAATTGGAGACGAGCGTCTATGGAGCAAAAGCCAAAGCCGCGCGTGCATCAGTTGCAACCCAACAAGGAGCAACCCATTTACAAGACATGGGCTTGAGCAGTCCAAGACCCGGCCCATAACTCGGATCCGAGTCCGTTCTTTCCTGAGCCGTGCGATCTCGCCCAGCTGCATCCAACGCTCGCTCCAACCATCCCATCACTTCTCGCTGCACCCGCTCCACAACAAATCCACCTATACCCTTACCCATCGACCACATCCCAATTTCTCATTTCATTTTCTCTTTCTCCTTCCCCCGACACAAACCAGAGCTCCACCTTCTTCCCCCGTCCATGTCAATTGCAGAGCCACCATCTCCTTCCCCTGACACAGCCACCAACAGCCGCACCACCTTCACACACCTAGTTTCTCTCTATTTCTTCCATAGCTTCTTCCCTAGAGGCTAAGTTTGAGATAGGAAGAACTAGGGTTAGGGTTTATCAACAGGAGGGAACCATCATATGGCCCGAATTCACGGAGGAGAGCACAATTCAACGACTTTGGGTGAGAGGGTATTCATTTATTTCCCAAGTAGAAGTGAATTAGGGTTTTGAATTTGCATGTATAAATAGAATTGAGGAGTGGATGTTAGAACTTGCCTGGGCTAGCCAAAGGCACCAATCTAGAATTAATTTGTGTTTTACTTACTTTGTTGATGTTCTAATTCAATAATTAGGGTTTAGATGAAACCCATAATCTATTGCTAAGTTTGGTTCATGTTTTGATATTGTTCTTGTTGTGCTATAATGTTTAGGATAAATATAATCTGAACACTTCAACATTTTACTTTCACAGTGTATGCCATGTATCCATTGTAGTTACATTACTTCTATGTTGAATGTGTTGCAATTCATGCTTCATTGACCGTTATTGATCCTTAGACTAATTGTGCCCTGAGAAGATAGTTAGTGCTTTGGAAAGATACCCTAATTGCGATTAGAATATCCATCTTAGGATAGGTTTAATCATCTAAGTAATGAAATTGAACTGTGATTAGTTGTACTGTGACAAGACAACTAATACTAGGGGTTAGTTAGTTGCCTTAGTTGATAATAATCCATCCATTGAGACCCTGGATAAACGGCAGACTTGCATCTTGTCCGGAGTCCATTACAAGGGACAAGAACATTATTGAAATTGGACTGACGTAGCTAAGATTAGGTGGTGGATTCGACTGCCCTAGTGCTCTTTAATTTGCATTCTTTTTTTCTATTTTCGTGTCACTTAAAAATCAGTTAGTCGTATCGACAAAACCACAACTTTGTCGCTTCTCTAGAAATCAGTTTAGAAAGCCCTTAGATCAACTATACAGCCACTCCATTTCTCTGTGGATCGACCTGTACTTGCCACGCCTCCAACAGGCGCTGTGCACTTGCAGTTTTAACGTAGGCAAAGACTCTTTTACCAGCCTACCAAGTTTTTGGCGCCGCTGCCGGGGAACTGGTAGTGCGTTGTGTAGTTCCATAGTGCTCCCTTTACTGATTTTCATTCTAAAGCTTTGTATATATGTGTTAAAAGTTCCTTTGTTTGCATTTTGTGGCTAATATAATTTAGCTTAACTTAGCTTAAATTTTTGCTTTTAATCACCTGCATCTTGCTCTTGCATTTCTTTTTGTTAAACTTTGCATATCTGCAGCATTGCATTGTAGTGTAATTTAGATGTAACTTCTCATGTAATTGCATTAGCTCAGTTCCTTCTGTCAGAATAAGCATCTTTACATCTCTATCATCATTTGTAGCTAATCTCACTCTTTAGTTTAGCATAAACATTTTGTAAAATCTTTAGTTAAGTCAGAGAAAAGTACCACTTGTAGCTTCTCATCAGTCTGCTGCTGTGTAGTTTCCGTCCATACTAAAGTGCATCTGTAAGTGGAGCATTGGTATCATTGGATAATTTTTTTTTTATTATCACCTGTGACTTGGTCTGCCCTGAACAGATAATCAAGTACAATGGTTAATCTTCATACTACAAGTATTGCTCACCTGTTTTGAAATTCTAGTACAACCTTTTGAACTTGCTAGGTAGTGCTCTCTTGATTTGAATTGTGCAAGATTGAGAACTCAGTTTGATCTGTTGAGTTAGCAGGTACTTGTGGTGCTGCTGTACAACTAAGGAAGAGGAGAGATAAAGCAGCTGAACTTTGTGGAGTGCCTAAACCTGGGTTTATCTTGGTGGTATCGTATTATCTATCCTTGCTTTGTGTGATGATTATATGTATGAGAACCCTGAATGCATGATAGACCTACTACCTTGCTAGCCCCCTGAAGCTGCAAGTTTTGAGTTACAACTTGGAAAGCCAAGTTAGCTGTAGCCGCAAACCCAGAGTTGATATCAACTGAGTAAGTTGACACAACATGCCCTGAGCCTATGCATCTTTTGTACTGCGATTAATCACATCTGGGAGACTCTCTGTGAACTATAAGCTGTCATTTTCACTTATTGAATGCTATGCATGCTTGACCTTGTGCTAGACCTTGAATCTGTGAACCACTGTGATAAATCTGTGCTCAGCTCCATCCCCTGAAGTTGTGAGACTGAGCTGCAACTTGGTTAACCAAGTTTGCTGCAATCCCTACTTGATATCAACTGATCCAGTTGACTCTGTCAACCCTGAGCTTAGCCTGTGAAAACCAAGTGAAGTCAGCTGAGTGACTTGATGACACAGACCCTGTTGAGCCATCTACTCCCCTGTATGACCTGTTGATACCCTGTCAATTGACTCTATTGGCATATTTGTGCAATTGAATAGCATGCTTGGTTGTATGATAGCCTGAAATAGTTGATTCATCAGCCCTGAAATCACTTGTACAAACTTGTTGTCAGACCTGTGTCAACTAAGCTTGTGAGCCATCTGCTCTGCACCTTTATGCATGCTCAATCAAGGTAGCCAAATCGTATGTTAACCTATGTTGAATGCTAAGCCATCCATTGAGACCCTGTTGAACCAATTATTTGTTGATTTTGTGGCATATGTGCACCTTGCTTTTGTGCATCTGTGCACCAATTTCCCAATCGTGTGTAAGCTTTGTGGTGCTTGGAGTGATTGTTGAGTGTCTGAGTTTGCATTAGCATCTCATTTGTTGTATGCCACGCACAAACCCAGCACATGCTTCACCTTGAGTGAGCACAACCATTACCCTGTGCACATCACACAATTTTTGATTCTCTTTTGCACCTGACAACAACAGGGCAGTGCATAAACTGTGCTGTGCTGTGTAAACCTGCCAGTGCTGTGCCATTTTTGAGAATTTTGTGTTTCTCTGTGCTGAGCATAAATCAACCAACACATAACCAGTGCTGTGTAAATCTCTACCAGCAACTACCAGCAATTACAAGCACTTCTGTGTGCTTAGTTTTGAGAAATTAGGTTGATTTTTGTGTAAAGTTGTGTTGTTCTGTGTTGAAATTTGGACACACAGCCGTATTGTGTAAGCTTGACAACCTATCCCGTTGTTGATGGTGGTTTTTAGACAAAGGATAAAATCGTAAAAACCCATGACCTAGTGTTACCCGCAACACATTAACTAAAGAGCATTTAACTCGAGGTGTAAACAATTAATAGGGGTATTTTTTCAAAATACAGATTAGGGTTTTCACGCAGTAACCCTAATTCCAAAACAAAGTCGCATCTGCGCACCATGACAACAATGCCAAACCAAGCCGCATCTCGCACCATGGCAACAATGCCAAACCAAGCCGCATCTTTAGCACCATGGCAGACAATGCCAAACCAAGCCGCATATCTGCGCAGACCATGGCAAGCAATGCCAAAACCAAGCTGCATATCAATATGACCGCTAAGAACAATGCCAAACCAAGCCGCATCTGCAGAGACCGCGGCAACAATGCCAAACCAAGCGCATAATCGGCACCATGGCAACAATGCCAAACCAAGCCAGCATATCTGCGCACCATGGCAACAATGCCAAACCAAGCCGCATCTGCTGCGCAGTGGCAACAATGCCAAACCAAGCCGCATCTATGCGCACCATGGCAACAATGCCAAACCAAGCCGCATCTGCGGGCCATGGCATCAATGCCAAACCAAGCCGCATCTCTTGCGCGCCATGGCAACAATGCCAAACCAAGCCGCATCTGCGCACCATGGCAACAATGCCAAACCAAGCCGCATCTTTGCGCACCATGGCAAGAATGCCAAACTAAGCCGCATCTTTGCGCACCATGGAAGTAATGCCAAACCAAGCCGCATATCGCGCACCATGGCAACAATGCCAAACCAAGCCGCACCACTGCGCACCATGGCAACAATGCCAAGCCGCTATGCCTTTGGCCCACGCCAACATAGCGCCCTAGGTTTGCAAGACTTGCAACTAGGTCAACATGGCCGCACGTGCCATTGGCACATGCCAACACGTCCGCAAGCCATATTTCTAAGCCGCTTTATGGCGCCCTAGGTTTGCAAGACTTGCAACTAGGTCAACATGGCCGCACGTGCCATTGGCACATGCCAACACGTGCCGCAAGACATATTTCTAAGCCGCTATGCCTTTGGCCCACACCCAACATAGCGCCCTAGGTTTGCAAGACTTGCAACTAGGTCAACATGGCCGCACATGCCAACACGTGCCGCAAGCCATATTTCCAAGCCGCTATGCCTTTGGCCCACGCCAAACATAGCGCCTAGGTTTGCAAGACTTGCAACTAGGTCAACATGGCCGCACGTGCCATTGGCACATGCCAACACGTGACGCAAGCCATATTTCCAAGCCGCTATGCCTTTGGCCCACGCCAAACATAGCGCCCTAGGTTTGCAAGACTTGCAACTAGGTCAACATGGCCGCACGTGCCATTGGCACATGCCAACACGTGCCACAAGCCATATTTCTAAGCCGCTATGCCTTTGGCCCACGCCAAACATAGCACCCTAGGTTTGCAAGACTTGCAACTAGGTCAACATGGCCGCACGTGCCATCGCAAGCCATATTTCCAAGCCGCTATGCCTTTGGCCCACGCCAAACATAGCGCCCTAGGTTTGCAAGACTTGCAACTAGGTCAACATGGCCGCACGTGCCGCAAGCCATATTTCTAAGCCACTATGCCTTTGGCCCACGCCAAATATAGCGCCCTAGGCTTGCAAGACTTGCAAATAGGTCAACATGGCCGCACGTGCCATTGGCACATGCCAACACGTGCCGCAAGCCATATTTCTAAGCCGCTATGCCTTTGGCCCACGCCAAATATAGCGCCCTAGGCTTGCAAGACTTGCAACTAGGTCAACATGGCCGCACGTGCCATTGGCACATGCCAACACGTGTCGCAAGCCATACTTCCAAGCCGCTATGCCTTTGGACCACGCCAAACAACATGGCCGCATGAGCCATTGGCACATGCCAAACACACACGCTGGTAGCCTAACTTGCAAACCGTGCAACCTACCACCATGGCATTCGCACATGCCAAACACACACGCTGGTAGCCTAACTTGCAAACCGTGCAACCTACCACCAAGGCATTCCGCATATGCCATTGGCACATGCCAAACACACACGCTGGTAACCTAACTTGCAAACCGTGCAACCTACCACCAAGGCTTTCCGCACATGCCATTGGCACATGCCACACACACACATTTCGGTAACCTAACTTGCAAAACCGTGCAACCTACCACCAAGGCATTCCGCACATGCCATTGGCACATGCCACACGCGCCACTAGCGGCGCCACTTGCACTCAAGATGCAACCAACACTCGAGACATCGACACAAACCGGGGATGCTTCTTTAGGGTTTTGTTTGGCGGTCACGGCATGCAGCGTACACTACGCTCACATTAAGAAAGCGTGAAAAGGAATAAAGCGGTCAAATAAAAGAGGAAATAATGGTGAAAAACGTTTTCGCCCATTAAACCATGCGGTTACCACCTCCTCCCATTATTTCACCCTTTACTCTCTTCCTTCATGAGGCCGTGGTGCGTTTCAATCTCGACTTGTATAAATAGGTCTTACCTATTTCCACCGGACAACAAGTCTCGGTCGGGAGAAAAATACCACACTCTCGAAGGCAACTTTGCAAGCTCTCCCAAAAGCTTCCATCTCTTGCAAGCTTCCTAAGCTTTCACTTTCGATACAAGTCGAGATACTACTCTCCCGGGAACTATGCGGTCTCAACACCTTTCTTTGCTTCCCTCCCCAAATCAACCCTTCTCCTCCACTTTGTGACCAAGCAAGTCCGGAACGGCCATTTCTTGGTTTTAGGCCGGACTTGTACAGATTGATCTCTCGAATCTATAAAGTGCTCACGTGCAAGACATTTGTTTAGGGTTTGAACCGATTTCTCACTCACCTACCGAACTTACCGAAATCGCGAAACGATTTTCACCCATAAACAATTAGCGACCACAATACGGGAGGATTGATCTATCGGCTACAATACCAACTCTAACTCCCGATTTCGTTTTAACATCAAATCCCAACATGGTGGAACTCGGATCTAGAGCTGCCGAGAACATCGAACGCGAACGCATCTCGATGTTGGCGTCTCTCCCCATAACGTTGTTACTTCACCGGTGACAACAACAACATCGAATGCACTCCCTTAAGTGTAACACCGCCTATCACCGGGGGCGAGCGCGCCTCCTCTAGCGTCTCTGCACAACCCTCTAATCACGACAACGAGAATATCTCTTGGTGTCACGCCCCCGATCCGCAGAGCTAGGGCCGCCACCACGACCCGAATGCTTCTTCAAAGATGGCGCCTCCGACAACTAAGGTTCCAATTACCCGCCCGACGGGACGAGACCGGAGGACCAGAGGAAGTCGCCCTTACGTCACCATCGCCGATTTGATGGAACGACAAGAGACGCTCGCCGAGCCTGACATGAGACATGGTTTCAACACAAAAAGAGGTGCTCACCTTTCTCAAGACCACGACGAGAGAGACTACCCCGTGAGTCGCATCCTCCGAGACGCCTAGAGGCATCTCCAACAACCCCGACGCGGCACCTCGGCGGGACACGCCTCCACGGATGAAGAAACTCGCACTGAGTCCCGTTTGAGAGAAATCAACCACCCTACCGTCACGAGAGAAGATTTGGAACAACTCCTACGCGACCGAATCAAGCATGATGAGTTCGATGTACATCATCACCAACCCCCTTACCCATCCGAAATACAGAGAATCCCTCTCCCAAGGGGGTACTCTTTCCCTCAATTTACCCTGTACGATGGTACCGGGAATGCACGCGAACATGTTTCTCGTTTCCTGGAATCCTTGGGCGAACATGAATACAATCACGTTCTTTCGTTTAAGGGAATTTTCAAAATCACTTACCGGAAGGGCGTATACATGGTACAACAAACATCCCACCGAACAGCATTCCCAACCTGGAGTAGCATGGTCACCGCGTTTACAGAAGTATTTCTTCGTGTCCGAACAAGTTACCTTTTCGGACCTCGGGAGAATGTACCAGGTGGGATAACGAACATCCGAATGATTTCGTCAAAGGTTCGGGGTTCAAGCACTCATTTGTCACGACCCAAACGTGGCCGAGCAACAATTGGTAAACGCATGCATTAACGGTATGGTCCCAATCTAGCGCCCTGCTAGAAAACTTGCGTTTCCAAACATTCTCGAACTCCATGAGGCCGCCGGACGATCCGCGACAACAGCACCAAAGATTACTGGAAAGGACTAGGCCAACTCGGGCGAAGACGCACGTGAAACTCGCGGGAGTAGACGCCTCATCAACAAACAATTTAATGCCGTCTCATCCTCCGTGAACATAGTGAACGAAAGAGGAAAAAGGAAAGCCGCAACTACGAGCCACCGGCCGAAACGTGAAGCGCGGCGCAAAGGGAACCCTCGCAGCGGAAGATCGCCGCTAAAACCCTGTGCAGCATCGTGAGGCCGGAGGAAATATCCTTGATTTCCGTTCCCCATCGAGGAGGTGATTGACCTCCTAGAAGCTGGGTTCAAGATGATGTCATCGATTGCCACCGGCTGGACGTCCACCAACCGAGGCTGAGATGGCAAACCCCAAATACCGCCATTACCACGAGGTTCGTTCACCACCCACTAGCGATTGCAACAGACTAAAGCATATTTTCAAAGAAAGGATAGAAGCAGGAGAACTCCAACTAGGAGACGAAAAAGTGCATCGAGACCCACGCCCAATAAGAAAACGCGGCTCCTCACGGGGGACTCCGTGCGCGAGGACCTGCAGTCCATGATGCGACATGTATGTGAAATTCTCTATCTTTCCAAGGTTCGGGCGCCAAGATATTTTCGCAGCTCTCAATCGTGTTGTATCCGGCAAACGGCCTTTTCTCCCTCGGAATCCACGCCAAGGGCCCAAGCTTCCCAAACAAGCGAGCGGAGGCGGGGACTGCGACCACGTCCCGTTTGAGAGGTAACGAATTTGACGACACGCTCATCGACACGACCTCGACCACAACATCATTACTTTCAAGACACTAAAAAGGCAAATGGATTTACAAAACAAGACGCTACTTATTTCCCGTCTTTGTGATTAAGAGCTTGAGAGGAGAGGCTTTGAACGCGCATGGCTACATCAACCTAGAGATCGAGATGGGAGACGCTATAACGCACAACAAGTTCCACATTGTCAAAGAACTATATCATGACATGATTTTAGGACGCTTGTGGATGCTCGACAACAAAGCAAAACTGGACGTACACCCTCTGCCGACATCCCTGCCCGAAGGGATTCCTAACAAATCGTCCCACGGGTTATCATATCAACGAACTATTAAAGGAACCCAAGCGTCCGGAGAGGACCCGTTGGCGCTAGCCCATGATTTTCAAATGCAAGTAAGTCGACCGAGCAACCTTTTCAAATCGTCCTTTTCTTCCCCATTTCATCATGGGGACTGCGAACAACTAGAGCACAAACGCTGTCAAAAAATGTGAATGGGAGATGGACCATTCGAACACTTTGCGAGAATCTTGGAAGCTTCTAGCGAAACCAACGAAGCCAAGGCTCAAATGGTTACCGACGTCGAACCCGTTTTAATCGGAGATATAGTGGTTAAGGAAAGCTCGTTTCAAGTTGGGAGGATGACAAATAAAGATGGATTTGCCCGAGGAAGGTGAAGGCGAATCACACAGTTGCGGATACCCTCTTGGGAGGATATTGCAAGCTCATCAATACCGACACACCTGAAGGCGTGATAGTTCACTCGCGATGGCTCAAGGAACCCAATCCCTAAATGCTGTACTTCCCAATCACTCCCTTTTTCAGTACTTCCTTTAAATCATTCCTCTTAATAGTTGTACTTCCCCAGGATGAATACACCGTTTGTATTTTTCCCTAGAGATCTCCTTTCGTCAAAAAAATAAATAAATAAATAAATATATCTCTTCAGCGAATCCTTGGATATCGGAGAAATACATCGAGAAGAACCGAAAACCATTACGGGGCCATCATACAACAACCCTTTTCAAAAAAATATATATATACGAAACAAAAGGTTTCTGCGATGAAGAAGAAGGGAAAGATGTGTTTACAAAAAAAAAAAAACATCGGGAACTAAGCGACTAACGGAAAAACAAAAGGAGGAACTAGCCCTCGAAGGATGGAGCGCGGGTCTCTTCCGGCAAATCTATCTTCAAGCATTTCCCCAGCAATCCTTCGGAAACAAAGGTTCCATTCGGCGGTTGTAGCGGCGGCAACCTCAACATCCCATCCAAGCGACCACGGCAGCGGCAGTGTCCTCCCCGATAACTATTCCAAAGATACGCCACCATGACCCCTCCATTATCATCAATAACATCTTTGACATCAACTTCAAAGGCTGTCTCGCTTCTATCATGTACTCCTTCGAAAGTTTTCTCATCGACACTTCGAAGGAAGTTTTTGATTCATTCGCATCAAAATCAAGAATCATGGCGTTCTCCTCCGCGTCCCACTGAACCCAAGAGAGTTCGAACATGCTGTTCTTCGTGAGGATAGATGGAAGGGAGGTCCTTAATAATTTCGTTGGCTTCACGGAACAAAGATTCAACCCCAACCAATACCTCCTCAAGAGAAGAAGATCGATCTCCACCGGTCTGAAGTCCTTTTCCCAAAAAGTTAAAGGCACGGCCGTCTCTGGAAGATCCCATCATACGCTGCAAGAAATGGAAAGATAATCAAGTTCCATCCTGTTTATACACATATAAAAGAGGATGGCGTGAACAAAGGAGAAGAAGAAAACGCCTGTAGGCAAAGCAAAGGAAAAGGGAATCAACGGAAGAACCCCTTCTCAAACAAGGAGACGACATTCGCGTTGGGTATGAATACGGAACCTTAAAAAAGGAAAGGGAGCAATGAAAGACATAATGCTTCAGATTTTTTGGCATGGATGATGCCCTAATGGAAGCCGCACGTTAAGGAAAGCAAGATAAGGAAACTTTGCTATCGGAAGAAACTCCCTCCTTGTTTACATCGGTCCCGCCCGCAAGCACGCACAGCTTCCACATTGCGCCGGCCCCACCAGCAAGCACACGCAATTTCCCAGGTCACGCCCGCAAGCACGCAAAGCTTCCACATTGCGCCGGCCCCACCAGGTCAGCACACGCAATTTCCCGGGTCACGCCATAAGCACTCACGGCTTCCACATTCGCCAGGCCCCACCCAGCCAGCACACGCAATTTCCCAAGTCACGCCTACAAGCACGCACTGGCTTCCACATCGTAGGTCTCACCGGCCCTAGCACACTCAGTTTCCCAACTCACGCCAACTTCCCAACATCGCCCAAGCTGCACTGGCCCCACCAATTATGCCAGCCTCCCGATTTGTGCAAAACTACCAAAGGCAAGGATTCCAAATCCTATTTATAGAAGGTCAGACAAGCCTCCCTCAATTCTCTTTACGGTTTCTTTGTTAATAGTTTGTCACCATCTTATGCTTACCTCGCAACAAAGCCCTGTTCAGAGCTAAAGCGGGGGACTTAATGTTGATGGTGGTTTTTAGACAAAGGATAAAATCGTAAAAACCCATGACCTAGTGTTACCCACAACACATTAACTAAGAGCATTTAACTCAGGTGTAAACAATTAATAGGGGTATTTTTTCAAAATACCAGATTAGGGTTTTCGACGCAGAACCCTAATTCCAAAACAAAGCCGCATACTGCGCACCATGGCAACAATGCCAAACCAAGCCGCATACTGCGCACCATGGCAACAATGCCAAACCAAGCCGCATACTGCGCACCATGGCAACAATGCCAAACCAAGCCGCATACCACAGCACCATGGCAACAATGCCAAACCAAGCGCATCTGCGCACCATGGCAAAGCAATGCCAAACCAAGCCGCATATCTGCGCGCAGCGGCAACAATGCCAAACCAAGCGATATCTGCGCACCATGGCAACAATGCCAAACCAAGCCCGCATCTGCGCACCATGGCAACAATGCCAAACCAGCGCATCTTTGCGCACCATGGAAACAATGCCAAACCAAGCCGCATCTGCGCTGCCGTAGCAACAATGCCAAACCAAGCGCATCTGCGCACCATGGCGACAATGCCAAACCAAGCCGCATCTTGCGCACCATGGCAACAATGCCAAACCAAGCGCATATGCACCATGGCAACAATGCCAAACCAAGCCGCCATCTCGCGCACCATGGCAACAATGCCAAACCAAGCCGCATCTCTGCGCACCATGGCGACAATGCCAAACCAAGCCGCATCTGCACCATGCTAACAATGCCAAACCAAGCCGCACCTGCGCACCATGGAAACAATGCCAAGCCGCTATGCCTTTGGCCCATGCCCAACATAGCGCCCTAGGTTTGCAAGACTTGCAACTAGGTCAACATGGCCGCACGTGCCATTGGCACATGCCAACACGTGCCGCAAGCCATATTTCTAAGCTGCTCTAGGTTTGCAAGACTTGCAACTAGGTCAACATGGCCGCACGTGCCATTGGCACATGCCAACACGTGCCGCAAGCCATATTTCTAAGCCGCTATGCCTTTGGCCCACGCCCAACATAGCGCCCTAGGTTTGCAAGACTTGCAACTAAGTCAACATGGCCGCACATTCCATTGGCACATGCCAACACGTGCCGCAAGCCATATTTCCAAGCCGCGATGCCTTTGGCCCACGCCAAACATAGCGCCCTAGGTTTGCAAGACTTGCAACTAGGTCAACATGGCCGCACGTGCCATTGGCACATGCCAACACGTGACGCAAGCCATATTTCCAAGCCGCTATGCCTTTGGCCCACGCCAAACATAGCGCGCCCTAGGTTTGCAAGACTTGCAACTAGGTCAACATGGCCGCACGTGCCATTGGCACATGCCAACACGTGCCGTAAGCCATATTTCTAAGCCGCTATGCCTTTGGCCCACGCCAAACATAGCGCCCTAGGTTTGCAAGACTTGCAACTAGGTCAACATGGCCGCACGTGCCATTGGCACATGCCAACACGTGCCGCAAGCCATATTTCCAAGCCGCTATGCCTTTGGCCCACGCCAAACATAGCTCCCTAGGTTTGCAAGACTTGCAACTCGGTCAACATGGCCGCACGTGCCATTGGCACATGCCAACACGTGCCGCAAGCCATATTTCTAAGCCGCTATGCCTTTGGCCCATGCCAAATATAGCGCCCTAGGCTTGCAAGACTTGCAACTAGGTCAACATGGCCGCACGTGCCATTGGCACATGCCAACACGTGTCGCAAGCCATATTTCTAAGCCGCTATGCCTTTGGCCCACGCCAAATATAGCGCCCTAGGCTGCAAGACTTGCAACTAGGTCAACATGGCCGCACGTGCCATTGGCACATGCCAACACGTGTCGCAAGCCATACTTCCAAGCCGCTATGCCTTTGGCCCACGCCAAACAACATGGCCGCACGAGCCATTGGCACATGCCAAACACACACGCTGGTAGCCTAACTTGCAAACCGTGCAACCTACCACCAAGGCATTCCGCACATGCCATCGGCACATGCCAAACACACACTATTTGGTAGCCTAACTTGCAAACCGTGCAACCTACCACCAAGGCATTCGCACATGCCATTGGCACATGCCAAACACACACATTTGGTAACCTAACTTGCAAACCGTGCAACCTACCACCAAGGCTTTCCGCACATGCCATTGGCACATGCCAAACACACACGCTGGTAACCTAAATTGCAAACCGTGCAACCTACCACCAAGGCATTCCTCACATGCCATTGGCACATGCCACACGCGCCACTAGCAGCGCCACTTGCACTCAAGATGCAACCAACACTCGAGACATCGACACAAACTGGGGATGCTTCTTTAGGGTTTTGGTTTGGCGGTCACAGCATGCAGCGTACACTACGCTCACATTAAGAAAGCGTGAAAAGGAATAAAGCGGTCAAATAAAAGAGGAAATAATGGTGAAAAACGTTTTCGCCCATTAAACCATGCGGTTACCACCTCCTCCTATTATTTCACCCTTTACTCTCTTCCTTCATGAGGCCAGGGTACGTTTCAATCTCGACTTGTATAAATAGGTCTTACCTATTTCCACCCGGACAACAAGTCTCGGTCGGGAGAAAAATACCACACTCTCAGAAAGGCAACTTTGCAAGCTCTCCCAAAAAAGCTTCCATCTCTTGCAAGCTTCCTAAGCTTTCACTTTATGATACAAGTCGAGATACTACTCTCCCAGAACTATTCTGGTCTCAACACCTTTCTTTGCTTCCCTCCCCAAATCAACCCTTCTCCTCCACTTTGTGACCGAGCAAGTCTGGAACGGCCATTTCTTGGTTTAGGTAGGACTTGTACAGATTGATCTCTCGAATCTATAAAGTGCTCACGTGCAGCACATTTGTTTAGGGTTTGAACCAGTTTCTCACTCACCTACCGAACTTACCGAAATCGGCAGAAACGATTTTCACCCATAAACACCTGTGCACTGGGCTTTGCAATAACTGGGTTGTGCACAAGCTGAAGCCCACATAAGCTGAGCTGCTGGGCTGTGCATAAACTTAACCCAGCACCACTGGGCTGTTAACCTGCCAAACTGGGCTGTAACCCACAACCATTGGGCTTTGCATAACCACTGGGCTGTGCATGTGCATACGAACTGGGCTCTGCACAAATTGAAGCCCACACAACCTGTCTCGCACATAACCTGGTGTTGATGGGTGAAAATTACTCCTGCCGAATTTGGTAATTTGGGGTATGATGAGGAATGAATTTAAACCTACAACAAATGCATTTGCGCGGTGAGTGCTTGTAGATTCGAGAGATCAATCTCTGCACAAGTCCCGGCCTAAACCAAGAAATGGCCGTTCCAGGACTTGTTTCGGTCACAAAGTGAAGGAGATGGGGTTGATCTTAGGGAGGGAAGCGAAAGAAGGTGTTGAGATTGTGAAGGTGTTGGCTTGCTATGACTTGTGACAGAAGATGGTTGAATATGACGGTATCAACACTTGGTTTTTGTCTCGTCTTGTTTTTCCTTGTTGTTGTTGTAAATAGGGCGGAGAACCTATTTATACAAGTCATTGAGCCTCATTCACGTTTCTCGTGGGAAGTGGAGGTAATGGAATGATGGAGTAGTGGAGTTATGTGTCGGTAACACACGACCAGTCTTGCCCACTTTTCCTGTTCATCTCTAACCGTCCACGACTTCCTAACACGTTCTTGTGATGGCGCGTTGCGCGCCGCACTTTGTAAACCGCCAGACCAATACCCCGTATGTATCCCCCAGTTTGTGACATGATTGATGTACGGAATGTGGATCGTGGATCCACGAAATATAGCATGTAATCTTTGAATTGAATAACTGCGTTATTCAGAAAGTCGATACTTGTGAAGTATCGTGTGTATTTTATGCAGGTACTGCATTGTGGTGTGGTAAAGTGATGGGTAATGACTCCTCACTAACCAAATAACTCCTGACCAGGGTTGTATAACCAAGCTGGTGAGGTCGGACGGATGAGATGATGTTTGAGACACTCATCTGCGACCGTTGATGAAATTAGGGTTTTAAAGAGTGCGCAAGCATCACTCTTCACCTTGGTCGAAACCAAGCATGGGAAGGATTTTAGAGAGGACCGACCATACATGCGTGTTGACGGCATGATGGTGTAGGCGCCTGTATTCCGTTCCCTCATGAAAGCGCGATCTGGGCCACTCAATTTGACCGGTAAAGAGGAGTGGTCGAGATCGGTTTTTGCAGAAATCCCTTGCCGCAAAGGAGTTGGAAACCGGCGTGATATCCCTAGTTTGGGCACGCGTTTCGAAGCGACCAACATTGGTTGGTTTTGGTCGATCATACTACCGTGTAGGTGGTAGGTTGGTGTTCACACCTATACCTGATTATCCCATGAAAACGTGATCTAAGCCATTCAAATCATCCGGTGAAGTTGAGCGGTCGAGATCAGTTTAGGATTTGGGAGGTGTAACCGCACGAGTTTGGGCGTGCGTTTTGGATTGACCAGGCATGATATGCCTTGGCCGACCGCAAGAGGAGGTAGATGGGTCCACGGTGGTCATGTTGGTATAACCGGACCTGCTTAATCTAATCTGTGACCCTCCATTCGTGCTTAGGAGAAGATGGACGCGCGTGATGGCTTGAACCTAATTTTGGCTTTCAAAGCCGCGCGACCATGCTCTTTTGGGCGGACGGTTTTGTTGTAACCAACCACGGTTGGCTTTGACCGATTGGCCAAGTGTGTAGGCGGTCACATGGTGATTGTGTCGACATGCTCCGGGCCCTTTGAGTCTACATCTACACCCTCCATCTATACCTGCGAAGATGGATGGTTGAGACCGTTTTGCGGCACATGTAATATGCCGCAAACCCTAATTTAGGGTTTTCCGTCCATAATGCTTGGTATGGACGGTTTCTTGGCAAGCAAAGGCCAATGGTCGACCATGCGGGTCGGCCGTGTGTATTCCATACACTGCTTGGGGGTGATGGAATTGATCGTGGTCATCCAATCATGCTTGTGGAGTTGGATGACTGCGATCAGATCATATCTGGCAAGCTAAGGCCGTGTGTATTCCATACCTGCTGGGGGTGATGGAATTGATCTGTGGTCATCCAATCATGCTTGTGGAGTTGGATGACTGCATCGAATCATATCCGGAGATCGACAGATCAAGTCCGGATGCTCAATCGGGCTAATATAACACACCGAGAGGGGCTCAATCGGGCTAATATAACACACCGAGAGGGGCTCGGGCTAATATAACACACCGAGCATCGGCTGCACGGGTATTTCGTACATGGCTTCATTATAGTGCTTGGAGGTTCGTGTTACTCTATATATGAGTAACACTCAGTCTCATGCCACACTGATAATGATTCATTATAGTGCTTGGAGGTTCATGTTACTCTATAAGAGTAACACTCGGTCGTCATGCCACACCGATAATGAGTAAGGGAAATACAAGGTGATATGAAATTCACAAGAAGGGATTGTTGCTACATGATCCATTCTTGGTGAATTAAGTGAGGGAATATCCAACACTTATAAATGGCTTTATCTTTTACAAGATGTCAGCGCATGATTTTTCTGGTTTTTTTTACAAATTTAACCTTGAACGAAAGTCCACCATCAACATTAAGTCCCCTGCCTAGCACATAATGGTTACATTATTGTGTGGTAGGCATGAGATGGTGACATACATACGTGAGAAAGGCAGGATAAAAGGAGTTTAGGAAGAATGTTGGTCGACCGCTAGTTTCCCACGCCGTTACGCTTGTATGGAATCCTTTGGTGGGGCCGGTTTCTTTCTTTGGGTATTTGAATCAAAAGAGGAAACCAAATAAGGGAGGAATCCTTCTTCTATTGGGATTCTTCTAATTTTCTGTCTATAAAAGAGACAAAACCCCTTTCTTTTTCTCACGGTTTTTTTTTTTTTTTTATTGTTGAAGCAGCTCCGGGTCTTCACTGCTACCGCGTCAATTGCTGCCATTGTTAGGCGGAGCCGCTACCGTCTTGCCAATTGCCGGAATTGCTACTGTGCGCCGCCCGAGTAAGTTCCGCTCTTTTTTTTTTTTTTTTTTTATAAAGTAAAACCCTAGTTTGTTAGGTAAACACTTTTGTAAGACATGTGCATGCTTAGCTTTTTCCGCCATCTAGCTTGAATCCGGTAGACACAATTCCCATGAATAAAGAAAATTGTGTTGTGATGTATGCGGATGAATGCGGGCCCGCCGTGTATGCCGGAACGTGGGTCTTATTCACATATGCTTGACCGAAATTTGAAACTTATACCGACTTGAAAGTTATACCGGAGAACTTGAAGTCAATACAGCACGAAACTTGTACCAGGACTAAAATTCGCACTGCATCGAATCGATCAATTTTGTGCCGGATTTGAATGGTATTTGGACCGGCCATTGCATGCTCCGCTCGTGGGTTGTGTCTTGCCGTGTGTGACTACACTTCTCATGTGCTTTCATACAAGTTCTAACTCCTGTCTTTTATCTCATTGCGGTAGAAAAGAACTTCTGTCGATATGTCTTCTGAAGATAATGTTGGTGCTAAGTCGGGAAGTGTTGACAGCTTCAAGGATATGCCGAACATCAATGATGAGTTGTTCACCTCGCCTTTTCCAAATATTAGGAAACATCCTTCTCATAAGATGGTCTTGCTTTCCGATTCAGAAAATATGGACGCTGATCCATTCTCTTCTTCCGCACTTGTGATGAGATTTTGCCTCCAAAGAAACGAATATCCGCCTTCTCCTATTGACTTCAAGATTTGCCGTACTCCACTGGGTTCTTATGAGGGATGGATGAGACGCATGTTGAGTAATAAGGGCATTAAGGACAATTTGACCAAAGCACAAATCCTCGATGCGGTCATGGCATCTGCTACCCTCGAAATTAGGAAAGACACCGCGGGCTTGATCACCTTCATTTCTCGGTGGCGTATTTCCACTCACCATGACCATATCTAGATGGGGAGAGATGACTATTACTTTGGAGAGTGTAGCTGCATTAATGAACCCGGTCGTTGCCGGGAAGTCTTTTTTACGAACTCTCGATGCGAAGGAGAGTAATTATGCCGCTATACTTCAAAAGGCGGCGGAACCCGACAACTGAGAAGGAGGAGAAAAAGACACGAAATGCTTCTACACCCGGTGGGTTTGAGTGGTCTTCTGCAGAGTTGGAAAACGAGCTCAGCCTGATCGCGTTCTTGTCTTTATGGCTGTCCAGAGATATATTTGATGACGGTTCCGGAAAGAGGACAATTAGACGTGACCTTGTCAAAATTGCTATAAGGCTGGCGCAGGGTGAAGTTCTTCCTCTAGGTGCATTGTTCCTTGGATCGTTTGTATTCTCATCTGGACGCTTTAGCAATGGATATGCATGCTTCTAACGGGTACAAGAAGGTGGAGTCGCACGTTCACTTCGCTTTTCTTCAGGCGCTCTTATGGGAACACTTCAGAAGTTATGCTCCTACTCCTGCACCTTCGCTCGTTAACTTGTACGGCGGCTCGAGAATACTCCGATGGAATAAGAAGCGTCCTAAAGCCGGTGCGAAACTTGTGGAGGTATTTGACAATGTTTCTTCCGTAGATTTTCGTCCATGGGGGCCGATTCACTCTTCCATTGTTCAGCCAAAGACCTTTGCTGATGATCCTGGCGTTGTGTTGCGCACGATGTCAATACCATGAGATCTGGGAAATTATTTACTGCGTTTTGCATTCCAGATATGTCCGTCTCTATTCGACGGAGAATTTTCTCGTGACTCCGCACAACATTGATGGGGATGCTCGCCAAATGGGATTCGATCGGGTGTCCCATTTATCCGTCCACTAGGGGCTCTGGAAGAATTCCTTCCACAAATTCTTAACGCCAATGTGTTCTTAGACCAGGGTGAGCCTTCCCTTCGGCATATCGGGAGAAACCCGGTGGTGACCGAGCGGGTATAAAGAATTTTGGGGGAAACAACTGCTGATCTTCCAGAAATTTTCGAAGAGTGTTGTGACAGATCCCCGTGGTGAACCATCTTCTGACGTCTTGACGAAGCGTTTCCGGTTGAAGCCGCTCCCAGCCAAACGGACAAGAGCTGAGGATTGCAGTCCCCAAGTAGGAGAAAGACCTAAGAGGCAAGCATGCGGTCCAGGTAGTCCTCAATTCCTCCAATATGCAGGTATTTAAATCTTCTCCTCTCGGTTCTTTCATTTTCTCCAGTGTAAATTCTTCTAAAAATGATTCTTGCTTGAAATTAGGGAATTTCGAAAGATAATGCCTTCACAAGGTTGGCACGCATTCAAAACGGGAGGTCAAGGTGATCGGTCTTCATCCGAGAAGTCGGGCGGTATGGACCTTCATGCTGAGAAGTCTGGAGAAACCGCTCCTTTTTCTGACCACGACAGAGATGATGCAAGCTCGGTTGAACAAGGCGCTTTCCTTAGTGATCTTGTCGACGGGGTCGTGGCGGAAATCAGCACCCAGAGTGAAATAGATGCCGTAAGGAATACAAGGGAGACGGTGCCCGCTGTAGTTGAGACGGTTCCCCTTGGCGTCCATCCTGAACCGGCTCCGGACCATATGGCCATTGTGGTGACCTCTTCTGAAAGGCCTCCGAATCGACAAGATTCCCGCGGTCGCCGAATTGCCGGTGATGCGGCACTGGGGCTTTGTTCGATCCTCCTTTTACTGTCCCTTATCCAGGACATGCGTTGGTTGGTGGATTCAGCGTGCCGGTTCAGTTTAAAGAGTTGTACGCGGCAATATGGGAGAAACACGGACATATTGCTACCACCACGAAGCTCAAGAGTCGTCTTGCATTGGTCAACCGCGTCCAAGAAGCTTTAGTTTCTATCCAGGGGATGAGCGCTGCGATTTGGTGGAACGGTTTCTGAAGAGGTGATTGAAGATTGGAGGTGCCATCTCGGACGTGTTTGCGCAGCATGCCTTCAATGCTCCCCGGTTCTTCAAAGGGTTCTCCGAGATTCAGTGGAGCTCCGGAACCTACATGATGAAGTCCCTTCCGCGTAATTTGTGTTGCTCGTCGGGGAAGAAGAGGTTGAGAGGTTGTCTAAAGAAGCGGAGTGAAACAGGCTGTACTCCAAAGGATGAAAGCCTCTCTTGCCCGGAGAAAGGACGAGTTGTTGTTGAAGGACTTCCCTTGAAAGATTGTAGCTACCGACTTGTTTTTCCTTTTAGATTTTTTTTGAGTGATAGTGAGGATTTTCTTTTGACTTCCGGTCTTGAATAGGTAATTGAATTGGCTTATTTTGAGATAGTTTTGTGAATAAACTTTTTGAAAGAGATTATGTTAAATGAGGTTTGCATCTTGGTCATGAATGATTGCACATATATGTAGTTGCAAATGTTATGTAAAAGGGAGGTACGAATGGAAACAAACATGGCGTTTGATCACTGAGCCTCTTTCTCCACGTGCGGGATGCTAAGTCCCCGGTGAATTCTAAACTATCTTTCTTGTAAAGTTGTTGAGTAAAACTTACTTGCCTTTTGAAGCCTCACCATATCAGACCGGAGTAGCCTCTCTAAGAAAATCCTCCGCAAGCTATCTCTGAACCGAGCTTCTCCTAACAATGCGCTTCAAAGCGTTGCATTCACCGGGTGGGGTGATGAAGGAACCGATGGTAATGACAGTACCTCGGATCCATTACTTGTTGATCAGGAGGTGGGCGCCGTACCGGGGGTAGCTTCAACTCTCCATTTCGCACCCACGTCTCTAGTAGCTCCAGGATCTTCTTCACTGGGAAGGGGAAATGTAAAAGTACCTTGAGTCTAGCTTTTCCTGCGTTAGCGGGCGTTGCAATGTCTCTCCGTGGCCTTGATGTGGAATAGGAGATGAAGTTGTAAGACTTGCGGATGTCATCATATCGTGGATCGCTTGCCTAGGCGAGTGATGTGGAAGGTGTCGTAATGTCACCGCCGAGTGATCGAATTGAACGTTCCCATCCTCTCGTACTCACGCATTCCTTGATTGATCTCTCCTTCCTCAACCATTTCTTCACTCAGTTGAAAGGTTGATGCGGGTCGAAACAGTCTTCGGGCTTCGGCGAGGGTTTTGAGATATAAATCTTCTAACACGGTTCCATAGGCTGCGGGCTCCCTTTCTTTATCGGCAGACATTGTAGTGCTCCGGACAAGTCTCTTCTCCCGTGGAGTCGTCTCGATTCTCATCGTCGATCGGACCTGCTGTTCATCTTTCCCGAGTCCCCCCGCGATTACGCGCTCTTTTTGTTTCTCCCCTGGTAAAGGTGTGATCCCCTGCTAAGGATTCACCGTTTCTTGCGGAGTGGATGCATCCTTCTTGTAATTGTCTTGCTATGTCATTCAAAAGGCGAAATGTCTCGCTCCCGCTTTCCGGTGATACCGCTTGATTCGCCAAGACATCCTCCAACGTTCAGCTATGCTTCCCATGATATCTCGAACCACTGCGGACTCGGGTGAAGATACATCGTGACACGAAAACCGAAGAATTGAGAATTCGATTTTTAACCGAGAGATCAATCTCCCATGTGGTCGCCAATTGTTGATGGGTGAAAATTACTCCCTGCCGAATTTGGTAATTTGGGGTATGATGAGGAATGAATTTAAACCTACAACAAATGCCTTTGCGCGGTGAGTGCTTGTAGATTCGAGAGATCAATCATGCAAGTCCGGCCTAAACCAAGAAATGGCCGTTCTGGACTTGTTTCGGTCACAAAGTGAAGGAGATGGGGTTGATCTTAGGGAGGGAAGCGAAGAAGGTGTTGAGATTGTGAAGGTGTTGGCTTGCTATGACTTGTGACAGAAGATGGTTGAATATGACGGTATCAACACTTGGTTTTCTGTCTCGTCTTGTTTTTCCTTGTTGTTGTTGGAAATAGGGCGGAGAACCTATTTATACAAGTCATTGAGCCTCATTCACGTTTCTCGTGGGAAGTGGAGGTAGTGGAATGATGGAGTAGTGGAGTTATGTGTCGGTAACACACGACCCGGTCTTGCCCACTTTTCCTGTTCATCTCTAACCGTCCATGACTTCCTAACACGTTCTTGTGATGAGCGCGTTACGCCGCACGCTGTAAACCGCGGACCAATACCCCGTATGTATCCCCCGATTTGTGACATGATTGATGTCCGGAATGTGGATCGTGGATCCACGAAATATAGCATGTAATGCTGAATTGAATAATCTGCGTTATTCGTAAAGTCGATACTTGTGAAGTATCGTGTGTTTCATGCAGTCTTGCATTGTGGTGTGGTAAAGTGATGGGTAATGACTCCTCACTAACCAAATAACTCTGACTGGGGTTGTATAACCAATCTGGTGAGGTCGGACGGATGAGATGATGTTTGAGACACTCATCTGCACCGTTGATGAAATTAGGGTTTTAAAAGAGGTGCGCAAGCATCACTCTTCACCTTGGTCGAAACCAAGCATGGGAAGGATTTTAGAGAGGACCGACCATACATGCGTGTTGACGGCATGATGGTGTAGGCGCCCGTATTCCGTTCCCTCATGAAAGCGCGATCTCGGGGCCACTCAATTTGACCCAGAAAGAGGAGTGGTCGAGATCGGTTTGCGGCGAGAAATCCCTTGCCGCAAAGGAGTTGGAAACCGGCGTGATATCCCTAGTTTGGGCACGCGTTTGAAGCGACCAACATTGGTTGGTTTTGGTCGATCATACTACCGTGTAGGTGGTAGGTTGGTGTTCACACCTATACCGATTATCCCATGAAAACGTGATCTAAGCCATTCAAATCATCAGGTGAAGTTGAGCGGTCGAGATCAGTTTAGGATTTGGGAGTGTAACCGCACGAGTTTGGGCGTGCGTTTTGGATTGGCCAGGCATGATATGCCTTGGCCGACCGCAAGAGGAGGTAGATGGGTCCACGGTGGTCATGTTGGTATAACCGGACCTGCTTAATCTAACTGTGACCCTCCATTCGTGCGGGAGAAGATGGACGCGCGTGATGGCTTGAACCCTAATTTTGGCTTTCAAAGCCGCGCGACCATGCTCTTTTGGGCGGACGGTTTTGTTGTAACCAACCACGGTTGGCTTTGACCGATTGGCCAAGTGTGTAGGCGGTCACATGGTGATTGTGTCGACATGCTCCGGGCCCTTTGAGTCTACATCTACACCCTCCATCTATACCTGCGAAGATGGATGGTTGAGACCGTTTTGCGGCACATGTAATATGCCGCAAACCCTAATTTAGGGTTTTTCGTCCATAATGCTTGGTATGGACGGTTTCTTGGCAAGCAAAGGCCAATGGTCGACCATGCGGGTCGGCCGTGTGTATTCCATACCCGCTTGGGGGTGATGGAATTGATCTCGTGGTCATCCAATCATGCTTGTGGAGTTGGATGATCTGCGATCGGATCATATTTGGCAAGCTAAGGCCGTGTGTATTCCATACCGCTGGGGGGTGATGGAATTGATGCGTGGTCATCCAATCATGCTTGTGGAGTTGGATGACTGCAATCGAATCATATCCAGGAGACTCGATCTGGTCAAGTCCGGATGCTCAATCAGGCTAATATAACACACCGAGAGGGCTCAATCGGGCTAATATAACACACCGAGAGGGGCTCGGGCTAATATAACACACCGAGCATCACCTGACGGGTATTTCGTACATGGCTTCATTATAGTGTTGGAGGTTCGTGTTACTCTATATATGAGTAACACTCGGCCTCATGCCACACGATAATGATTCATTATAGTGCTTGAGGTTCATGTTACTCTATAAGAGTAACACTCGGTCGTCATGCCACATCGATAATGAGTACAGGAAATACAAGGTCGATATGAAATTCACAAGAAGGGATTGTTGCTACATGATCCATTCTTGGTGAATTAAGTGAGGGAATATCCAACACTTATAAATGGCTTTATCTTTTACAAGATGTCGGCGCATGATTTTTCTGGTTTTTTTTACAAATTTAACCTTGAACGAAAGTCCACCATCAACACCTGGGCTGCACATTTATAAAGAATACCAAGCACTCTGTGTGCTTAATTCTAAAAATTGGGTGCCATTTTCTTGTATCATCTTTCCTTTCTCTGTGTTGATATGATTTGATGTGTGCTAAGCTATGGTTGCTTCTTTTTGAGTTCAAATTAAGTTGCTAGATCATGTCAGGATTTTGGTCTGCAACTGGGGATGAAAACAAATCCATTAGAGAGCTTGCTTATGGGCATGCTTCACAATATGAACATCCCACATCCCATAATGATTTTAGGGAGTATTATGAGCCATCTCAGGGCCCTGACCTTGAATGCATGTACCCTAATCATTTTGCACAGATGTATCATTCACCACAGTGGGGAGTTGAACAAATTTATACTCCCCCGACCTCGTATATGCACTCAGTGGAAGAAAACCTCATAGAGCAAAACAATGCTAGGTTTGAATTGAATGCAATGCATGATCATCCATATAGCACAATGTCTGAATTTCCCTTCTCTAGTTACCCTTGTGCACAGACATGTACTGAGTATCCATATGAAGCATGCATACCCACTAGTGAAGGCTCCCCTTCAATTGAACAACTCACTATGATGCTCCAAATGAATCTGACTCAGTTACAAAATGAAGAATGGAAGGAAGTTCATGATAGGATGTGTGTTTCTATTCCTACTCATGCAAATGACACTGAATATGAACCTAATCTAGAGGTAGATGAGTGCACTAAAAATGCTACAATTTTGATTAGGGAAATGCAGTGTTATGATGATGATGATGATGATGATGATGATGAATATGAAGAGCATGTGTACTTTGAAAATGTAGTGGAATCTTTAGGTTCAGAGACATTAAGTTTCTCTTCTGTGAACCCTATGAATGATGCTTCTTCTAATATTCATACGTGTGCTGCTGAATTAGAGTCTGTGAAATTGTTCACTGAAAATGAGCATGCTATACCACCTGGTTATGACTTGGGGAATGCTGAGAGTTTTGGCACCAATTATCTTATGCATGAGAATGAAATTTTGAGTAATGATGATTATGACATGGAGATTGATGAACCTGTTTTATGCAAGTGAACATGATTTGTCTAATTCTCGGCCTAGGTCACAATGTGAAGTTTCTTGTGATCTCCTATGCATGAAATCAAGATTATAATTATGGACTAGGGCTTGTAGAAATGTTTTATGAACATGAGCATGTCACAGCACTTGTAGATGATTTGGGAGATATTGTTTTGAGTGATATCTTGTTACTCTTGAGATCACACATGTGAACAACTTAGACATGCCCAACATCATGCCCATGTCACGATCTGTTAGATTTCCACCCAACCTAGGTTTGGCTTGTAACAAAATTGCAAAACCAACTTTTCCGAAAATGCCTAATTTAGGCCTAGAGCTTTGTGCTTCCCAAGTCCTCTTGGACTATTTTGCATCAAAGTATAACACCTTTAAGGAGCCACAGTTGGAATGTGTATGTCTCTGTTCTTAGCAAAACTCATTTTTGAGTTAGACCTTGTGCATGATGTACCTTTAAATTTGCAAGATTTTGTGCTCAAAAATACATCTCATGTTGACAAGTTTAGGTTTGGGGGAAAATCGTTCACATATGCGGTCTTACTTGCGCTCTCATGTTATATTTGTGTAAGGTCATTGATGTTTCGCATACCGTCTTTTGGGTTGATCCTCAACTCTTTAGATTGTTGGTGTATGGTGAATTTTTCTTGTATATAATCCAAGTAGGTTTTGTTAAATTTTCTATCTTGAATCGGTTGAGTCTTCTTTTGTATGTATTATGCTAATTCAATATGATCTTAGCCGAGAATGTTGGATTCTAGCCTTGACTAATGAAGCTCTAACCTTGCTTTCGACATCCTAATCTCTTCCCTTTTCTCTACTCAACATAGTTCTCTTGGTATGTGACTGTTTAAATTCTTATCATCTGTTGACACATTGAGGACAATGTTTGATTTAGGTTTGGGGTGCATTTGCATATAGAGTTTTTAGTCTTTAATTTCTTTCATGTCAAAAAAAAAAAAAAAAAAAAAAAAATCAAAACTCTTTGTAAATACTTGCATAAAAACCTCCAACTTTTAGAGATCTTAGAGTCACTAGCATGCTTCTAGCTATGTTTACATAGAGAGTCGACCGAAATAACGAAATTGGAAGTATCGGAGAACACAATCGGGTTTCTTAGTTGATTAGAGCGTTAAAATTGGATTTAACCATACCTGGGAGGGCGAATTAGGTGCTGTTTAGATATTCGGTAGTAGAATTGTGATCACCCATAGTGGAGACTACCCATTTTACATCAAGCGAGGTACCGACCTTCACTCTTTGTGACTTTCTAGAAAAGTTTGTTAGAGTGTGTGTCACCGTACGTCAATTCCGGGGTAGGAATGGTGAGCTACCCAACTTCGCACCACTTTCAAAGACTATTTTTGATCTCTTGAGTGCTAATTTTGTCAATCATGAGGGTGACGTTTAAAGATGAAAACTCCTTCTAAATATCGATTTGCAGTTATCATCACTCTCTCACTCAACAACATCAACAGATTCATAGAAACACATCATCGTCAGCAAGCGGAGCATCATCAGAATATTTGAAGAAAAGTTGAAATAGTCCAAGGTTTACGTGCAACAAAGAAAAGAAAAGAAAATAGGATGAGAATTAATGAAGTTTGTAAAATCAAGACAACACAAGTGTGGAAAATTGAGTTTTATTGTTATTTTTATTTCATCATAAAAAAAAAAAAAAAAAAAAAAAAAAAAAAAAATTGTCAAGTTTTTGTGAAGTTCGGAAGTTCATCATCAACAGTTGAAGACCGAAGATTGAAGACGTTTCTATGAATGCTGAGAGAGAGTAATGTTAATTGATGATCGGGTGAGAAGGTAAGTGAGTACTCCCATCCTTGCTAATGGTTGATTTCCTTTCTTAGAGATCATCAGAAAAAGATTCTTTTTGTCCACACTTTTGTGGAGTCTCCGTAAATTATTTTCGGAAGGTTATCCTTCTTACCTTCAACGTGTGCGTGGATTTTCTCTTTATTCCTGCTGCACACATGAGAGACTAAAAAGCGATTTTTTTTTTAGTGCAATTATCATAAAACCCTATTGGTGAGGCGAAGTCGAGGCTTATGATCACAATCGAATCCGAATTCTTTCATATGGTATGGTTATTTCTCGCTCAAAGCACTTAAGGATGAGAATGCGTTCTTTGATAGTTCTAACTTCGTGTTACTAGCATGCAGAAACTCTATGTCCTCATAGCTCCTTGGATGCTTGAGACTCTTTTACACTCGAAGTTGGAGAAGGTTTTGTGGGTACACCTCGGGTAAACCCTTACGAGACTACAACTCGTCCACTAGGGACACCTAGGGGTTTAAAGGCTTAGTGCATACGCTAAATGCATTCGAGAGACCAGCGATCAGTGGTATAGTTAGGATTTCCTAATTTATGTTTCACTTGAGGACAAGTAAAATTCAGGTTTGGGGGTATTTGATGAGTGCCAAATATTGCATATTTCTACATCTATTTATTGGCATTTAACTCATTTTTTGTGCTCAGAAATCAGATATTATCCCAGATTCTGTATTTTCTTTGTTTTCAAGAATAAATATTTGTACTAATTAATTTTGTGTTTTTAGGTAGTAAATAAAGCTTGGAGAAATTGAGGAGCCAAAAGAGAAGAAAATTGGAGACGAGCGTCTATGGAGCAAAAAGCCAAAGCCCGCGCGTGCATCAGTTGCAACCCAACAAGGAGCAACCCATTTACAAGACATGGGCTTGAGCAGTCCAAGACCCGGCCCATAACTCGGATCCGAGTCCGTTCTTTCCTGAGCCGTGCGATCTCGCCCAGCTGCATCCAACGCTCGCTCCAACCATCCCATCACTTTTCGCTGCACCCGCTCCACAGCAAATCCACCTATACCCTTACCCATCGACCACATCCCCATTTCTCATTTCATTTTCTCTTTCTCCTTCCCCCGACACAAACCAGAGCTCCACCTTATTCCCCCGACCATGTCAGTTGCAGAGCCACCATCTCCTTCCCCTGACACAGCCACCAACAGCCGCACCACCTTCACACACCTAGTTTCTCTCTATCTCTTCCATAGCTTCTTCCCTAGAGGCTAAGTTTGAGATAGGAAGAACTAGGGTTAGGGTTTTATCAACAGGAGGGAACCATCATCTCAGAGCCGAATTCACAGAGGAGAGCACAATTCAACGACTTTGGGTGAGAGGGTATTCATTTATTTCCCAACTAGAAGTGAATTAGGGTTTTGAATTTGCATGTATAAATAGAATTGAGGAGTGGATGTTAGAACTTATGCCTGGGCTAGCCAGTGCACCAAGCTAGAATTAATTTGTGTTTTACTTACTTTGTTGATGTTCTAATTCAATAATTAGGGTTTAGATGAAACCCATAATCTACTGCTAAGTTTGGTTCATGTTTTGATATTGTTCTTGTTGTGCTATAATGTTTAGGATAAATATAATCTGAACACTTCAACATTTTACTTTCACAGTGTATGCCATGTATCCATTGTAGTTAGATTACTTCTATGTTGAATGTGTTGCAATTCATGCTTCATTGACTGTTATTGATCCTTAGACTAATTGTGCCCTGAAGAGAAGACAGGTTAGTGCTTTGGAAAGATACCCTAATTGCGATTAGAATATCCATCTTAGGATAGGTTTAATCATCTAAGTAATGAAATTGATTTGTGATTAGTTGTACTGTGACAAGACAGCTAATACTAGGGGTTAGTTAGTTTCCTTAGTTGATAATAAGCCATCCATTGAGACCCTGGATAAACGGCAGACTTGCATCTTGTCCGGAGTCCATTACAAGGGACAAGAACATTATTGAAATTGGACTGACTTAGCTAAGATTAGGTGGTGGATTCGACTGCCCTAGTGCTCTTTAATTTGCATTCTTGTTTTCTATTTTCGTGTCACTTAAAAATCAGTTAGTCGTATCGACAAAACCACAACTTTGTCGCTTCTCTAGAAATCAGTTTAGAAAGCCCTTAGATCAACTATACAGCCACTCCATTTCCCTGTGGATCGACTTGTACTTGCCACGCCTCCAACAGGCAATGTGCACTTGCAGTTTTAACGTAGGCAATGACTCTTTTACCAGCCTACCAACTGCCTTCCGGGAGAACTGGAACTGGCGCTAATTGGGAAGAATCTAAGGGTGATCTATATACTGAATGATTCTTATGGAAGTCTTATACAACATTCTAAAAGGGAACGTTAATTCGATAAACGAGCTGCAAGTGGCGGCCGAAACTTTCGATCATGCGTGATGCTGAAAACCTACAGAATTCTTCCTGGAAAGTCCTGAATTCCTGGTGTCAGATGCTTTTCGCCCACCAAACGGACTCCGAATGAATAAATTCTTTTCGAAAAAGTTATATCTTCCTGTTAGCAAAATAATGAGAGGTCAACCACCTCATTCTGACATCAGACGAAGATTTTGCGGTCGTTTTGGCAAGAAGACACGAATATGAAATTTCCATCAAATCAATACACCAAGGTCGCACTTACGATCAAGCAAGCAACAATAGGCGAGCTTTTAAATACATATAATCAAGGAGGAGTTTCTTCACATAAAAAAAAAAAAAAGAGGAGAAGGAGAAGAAGAAATAATCTCACGGACATGAGTTATATTAAAGGGAGGAATCCTTCTTTTGGTCCATAATGTCCGAGAAAAGCCTTGCATGTTACCAAAGTCCGTGGCCATAGCCACTACGCCGCTCCTTCCTGCCAAGGTTCGTTCTCGTAGTCAACACGCCACTCCTTCCTTCCAAAGTTCGTGCTCGTATTCAACACGTCACTCCTTCGTGCCAAGGTTCGTGCCATAGCCTCCACGCCTCTCCCTGCCTATGTTCGTGCCATAGCCGCCACTCCTCTCCCTTCCAAGGTTCGTGTCCGTAGCCGCCATGCCTCTCCCTGCCAAGGTTCATGTTCGTAGCCTCCACACCTCTCCCTAGCGAGGTTCGTGTCAGTAGCCGCCACGCCTCTCCCTGCCAGGGTTCGTGCCCGTAGCTGTCACTCCTTCCTGCCATGATCCATGTCAGTAGACGCCTCTCCCTTCCAAGGTTCGTATCAGTAGCCGCCACGCCTCTCCCAGCCAAGGTTCGTGCCCGTAGCTACCAACTCCTCCATGTCAAGGATTAACCGGCCAAGGTTCGTAGTTGTGGACACTTCTTGTCCCTTCCCGCCAAAGCTCGTGGTCGTGGACAGTTTTACTGGCTTACACGTCCAGCCAACCCCTTTGCTTCCATGAACGCCCATGCATCTCCAGCCAACCTGCTTTGTTCCCACGACAATGCAGTCTCTTCTAATCACAGCTGTTGCCAAGAACCGTTGTTGCTCGTTTGTTGATACCAGCCAGAGCATCACCATAGAAACAAACACTACAGACAAAGGTAATCCATGCTTATCCATGTTCTAGTTTCTCATGGAAGAAGTAATAGAGACACCGGAAGTACAGATGCAAGATGGTGAAATCTTCATCATGGTCAACGTCCGCGACCATACAAGATAGAACCATGTAAACCACACTTGGGGACTGAGTCTCTACACGGGATTCCTTTACTGTCAAAGCTCAGAATACACGGTCAACCAAAAAGTCATAGCCACGACAAGGTCATCCACTCTTCAAAGGTGTATCGTAAGGATATCATCACCTCTCTGTCTGGAAGGCGCGTGCAACACTTTACGAGGCCGAGACGTATCCCAAGCCTACTCAGAGAAAATAACTTCAGTAACTAAAGAGATTTGCGATTGGGGACTGCTCACCGCAGTCCATCCCCGACAACAATCAAAGATTCATGAGATAACTCCAAAGACGCGGCTGAAACATTTTTCTTGAAGACACCGGGGGAGCCACGCTAGCAACATAACTTTCTCACCTCTACCAATACTTTGTCCATATGATGTTCCAAGCATCCCAACATCGCATCCAAGAGAGTACAATAAGCTTGTATCAAATCCCAGAGGCATGGATTCAAGGTGATACAATCAAAGTAAGCTACACTTGGGGACTGAAGTCTCCTTCAGTTTTAGAAGTTTAAACGCAGTCACCACCTTACTAGCGAATGCAATAGAAGCACATCTTCCACGAGAAAATAGGCTCATGATAATTACACCTGAGGACTGCCAGCGCGGGATGCTTTCACGGACCTCAACCAGATTCATACAATCATGTCTATGAGACCGGGATTAACAAGAATGATATGAAGTCCAACCAGGGATTCCTCACAACCGCCCATATCACGCAAGTTGAATTTGATAAGACGTTTATTGATGTTGGATCATATGTCAACATCATCACTGTCAAAGCTTTACGAGTCGCGGGAATTTCTCGACATGAAGCCGTACATGTGCCTGATTAAAGATCCAGAAAGAAGATCCAGAGATACTTATGGACGTATCATCCTTGAGAAAAGCCAAATCCGACGCACCTCAGCTACAGAAGTTACTATCATGGGACCCGCCTGATAATCAACAGTAAAACAGAACTACCGTTCCTGTGAATATTCCGAGACTCTTCAACAAACAAGAAAGCTCGCATTGACTGAAGCATAACCACATACGAAGAATCGTGTGAATCATACTTGGGGAATTGAAGGTTTGCATAAGATCCCCTCACTGTCAAAAATTTCTCCAGCTCATAGAAGATAGACAACCAGGGAGCCACAAATTTGATGAGGATTTTTTACCCTCCAAAAATACGCCGCAGAGATATCTTCACGCATCCGATCACGCCATCGGATCTAGTATGCATTTATAACTCTTGACAAGACCGCACTGTATTCCCGAGCCGACTCAAAATATACAGCTCTAGTAACCAAACATAAGTGTGACTGGGGACTGCTCATCGCATCCCATTTCATACAACAATCCAAGATTCGGAAGATAGTTCAAAGGATGTCTCTTGGAACGAAGTCCTTGAAGACATGATAGCAGCACGTCGGCAACGAAATGCCTCACAACTCGTCTAATTCACCTAATGCCTCAGGAAGATTTTCTTTGATATGAGCATTCCAAGCATATCATCGTCGCAATCGAAGGGCGAGATTAATCCTATGAGCTAAAGAGTCATAATAAACACAATTTTATTCCAGTCAATGCTCAGTCGTTTTAAGAACATTTTAATTGCCACTCAGTGGTCCAAACACCAACAGGGGCTTCAAATTTAATTCCATCTCTTACTCCAGCCTTGGCGCAACGGAAACAACAGAAGACATCAATCGTCATGTCTTTCCTTAACTGTTCACACCCATGACATGGGGACTCCGTCTCTGTCACCGGAAATTTCGATCACATTGGTTAATTACGGAAAAGATGTTGCATCAATAATTCTCAAGGTGACACCATCAATCTACAAGCAAGCCTCAGACAAACAAGTACTTGCAGCCACAATACTAGTTTCGGCTATACAGCTTACAAGATGCTCTCGGAAGTTCAAAAAATAGGCAACCATCGATGATGAACGGGACAATGCATCCTTCATAATAAATTGTGTCTATGTCTTTGCTACGACATACTAAAAGGGCGTATCAAACGTTTACACGGGCTAAGAGATATGGGTCTTTCATTGAATTTCATGGAGTTTCAAGAATTTCACGAGATTACAAACTGCAAATGTCCATGTATGGAAGACCGGCCATAAAAACTTCAAATTAGGTAATTCCTTTTGCATATGACAGCCTTATCCGTTAGCTTCGAAGGTTGGGGTCAAGTGTCGAAAACCGACATTGTATGAAGACTCGAAGCCTTCTGGAGCTAATGATGTGCAAATAAGGATTTTTATACTGGATTTGATAAATTCGGCAATAGGGAGACATCATCCACCTACAGGGTTCTCACCTACTCAAAGGAGCCATCATCTAAGTACTCATGGTTGATAGGATACAAAGTCGATAGATCTTCTATAATTCAATAGGAGTTGACGTACTCGAATCTACCTCAAAAGAAAATGTTGGAGTCCACTGCCATCCTCATCCAGAGCTCCAGTCTGTCATCATCTCCTCATGATGGCCTTCGTTATTTCTAGTCTTGCTACAACATGCTATGATTTCAGGCTTCATGTTCATCACATTGCTGCCTCGTTGATGTTATTTCTAGTGCATGCCACTATATAATCAAATCCTGAGCACCAAAGTCTATTCTTGCTGACAAAAGAGTCTAATCCTAAATCCCAAGCCAGGGACATTTCCGGAGGCGATAAAGCTAAGTAAGTACTCTTTAACTGAGTCTTAAATTTCGAAGATCCTTTAGATTCATTGTCACCATCTAGTGCTAACTATGAAACATTACTCATTTCCGCCTAAGCGGGGACTTAATGTTGATGGTGGGTTTTTGACAAGGGAGAAAATTGTAATTTTGCTTCTGCCTGAAGTACAAATAAATATGTATAAGCTTCTAACCCGGTATCAGAATTATAGATTCGTGCTTTTACATCATATTCCGCAAGAGAATTGAGAATGCGTATCCTGCTAATGGTCATACTGGCCTTCAATATGCTTGAAAGATTTTAGAGCTTCGCCCAGCTGAACTCTCATTATTTTATGCACGACTATATGAATTGTCATGCATTGATCAGTCTACACAAATGTTGCAATTCTAAATATTCAGAATAAGCTACTACGCTATTCTGAATTAGTCGAAGCATAATATTTGGAATATTACTTCGAGTAGCAGAACTTCCACGGCTGAATTCCTCGAATATGTTCCATATGATACAAACAAAGTGCCAACGCCAACATGGACGCACTCCATAGCCAGGCTAATCTGGCTGGGTCTCATGACCTAGCAACGACCACCAATTTCCTAGCTATCCAACTAGCTAGCCACGCCTTGGCCACCAACTTCCTAGCTAGCCAACTAGATAATTAGGCCACGGCCTCCTTGTCTTCCTAACTAGCCAACTAGATAATCGGCCACGGCCTCCTTGTTTTCCTAGCTAGCCAACTAGCTAGTCAGGCGACGGCCTCCTTGTCTTCCTAGCTAGCCAACTATCTAATTAGGCCTCCTTGTATTCCTAGCTAGCCAACTAGATAATAAGCCCACGACCTCCTTGTCTTCCTAGCTAGAAAACTATCTAGTCAAGCTACGACCTCCCTATCTCCCGGTTTGGCCTGGCCCACGGCTAGCTTGCCTAGCCGGCCGCCCTGCCTCTTAGTCACGACCTCCCTGTTTACCTTACTGGCTAACCATGGCCACGGTTTCCTGGCAGCGGGCCTAGCCTGGATTATAACCATCCACGGCCTCCTAGTCTCTTGGCCTAGCCAAGCTAGTGGCCAGGACCTCCTTATCTTCCGACCTGGCTAACCATGGCCACGACCACCTTGTCTTCAGGCCCGGTCTAGCCATGTCTCGCCTAGATAAGCCATATGGCTACGACCTCCATGCCTCCTAATTTGGCCTAGCCTATCATCTAACTAGTCGTGGCCTCCTTGCTAGTCATTATAGCTTGGCCTAGCCTAGCCATATGGCCATGGCTATGTTGCTTCAAGCCTACCACCCATGTCCATGCCGACTCGGCTGGCTATCGACAAGGTCGTGACTTTGCTAGCTTGGTGCACTATGCTATCTAAGTGTATTATTATGGATAGCTAACTACAATGCCATCTTATGGCAAACTCATTATTAGTCACACATAACCTTGGAGCCGAGTTGTCTCTTCAAGCTATGCCACTTCGACAAAGTCTGGCTAGCTTAGGTTATTACTCAATCAAGTATCGTGACTATAAACAAGTTCATGACTTTACTAATTCCTACGAGAAATTAAATCATGTTACATGGGGGAATTATTCATGGGTATTGGTCTTCTAGTTTACAAAGAACATGCGGCATGGCAACATCCCATGATAAGGAAGTTACAAGTAGTGGAAGCAATTGAGAACGGTTAAAAGAAGTGGCTAAGTAATGGAATGATGGTTTACGGGTTTTAAACTTCCCTAACATCATGGGCGTAACCATGCCATTATGCCACTATCTCTATCTCTCAATCTCTCAACAACCTCCATTACTTACGAGGAAACAAGTGAGTATTCCAACTATAAATAGACTACCTTGTCTATTCAGAAGACAAAACAAGCTTATTATTCCCAAGCTCTTCTTTTTCCATAGTTCAATAACCTCATACCCAATTCAGTCACCACTGATTTCCTCAACTTTCTTTGCTTTCCCTCCCCTAAGATCAACCCATTTTATCTCTTTGTAAATCAAGCAAAACGTAAACGGCCAACTCCTTGGTTTAGGCTCGTTTTGTACAATTTTGATTTTCGAACCTAAAGAAAGTACTTTTACAGTACATTTTTTTGCCTAGGAGCGAGTTTTGGGTATTAACAACTCCATATACTCCATGCAATAGTGAAAACATCTAAAACCTTGTCTTTAAGAGCATTAGAAGTTAACTACCGGCCAACCCAATCTTTAAGATTTATAGTAGAGTCCTTGACATGAGAGACGAGATTGTTATAAGGTGTTAAAGACCAAACCTCCTGCGCAAAAGGACAATGTAAAATAATGTGCTCTGGAGTTTCTGGCACTACAGTCCCACACATATTGCAATTCATATCATGATTATTGAATCTACAAATAATGCTTTTAACAGGCAAGATATTCTCATAACATTTCCAAATAAAAATATGAACTTTGGGTAGCATATAGGAAGTCTCCAAATATGTTTATGGATAAAATCAACATTTTGCGGATTATGCATATGCTCAAATTGACCAGACAAAAGTTTATATGCAATTTTGACACTGAATTGGCCATTTCCTAAAAGTGGCCAAATGAGTATGTCATGGACAGAGAGGGGAATTATGATGCCCTAAATGTGTTGAGCATTTTGAAGAGTAAAATATGCATTAATTAAATCAAGGTTCCAACTATTGGTGTCCTTGTCTATCAAATCAGATACTAAAAAATCAGGGTTTGAATAGGCAACACATAACGTCTGAGCAGCATTTGAAATCCAATTGTCTCTAAAATCCAAGATGATATTGCCATCCCTCAAATCCCAAACATCATTTTGCACAATAAAATATAAACCTTTACAAATGCTTCTCCATACCCAAGAGCAGTCTTTACTCATTGTGTAATGAAGAGGAGAGAAATTTTTAAAGTACTTAGACTTTAAGAAGCATAAGCCCTGCTGAGAATGTAATAAATTCCAAGATGTTTTAGCTAGTAATGATAAGTTAACATGTTTAAGATTTTTGAAACCAAAACCACCTTGAAATTTATGAGTGCAGATTTTACCCCAATTCTTTAAGTAAATACCACCGCATCTAGTTTTTCCCCGGAAATATCTTTGAGATTGTTCCATGATCGCTGTCGTATGCGTCAAAAATAATTTCACTTTCCTAAAGTATATGATAAGAAAGAGTTCGTTTCCACAGAGAGGCGATTGTAGTTATTACGTATTCAATTTCTTAAAGTAACCAATTGGGGGGATTTCTGAATTTTATGTAAGCAATAAAAACAAATTAAAACAAAGTAAATTGTAGAAAGTAATCAATGGAGAAAGTAATCAATGGAGAAAGATATTGGTCAAGGAATTCATCTTCAATCTTAGACATGTGCTTGCATATACGATTAGAATTACGATTTAATCTCTTGTGTTATCAAAAGCCTAGAGAATCAAGAGAGCAAGATAATCTATTAATTTCCTAATTTCATCAACACACACATTAGAGTCTGCGTATGTGAATTCTACCTAAAGAATAACCTAACGCCTGCGCTAATTAAGTTCAATTCCTAGGAGCATTAAGTTTGTAAATAGGCTAATCAATGCAATTGTCATGCGTTGCGCATAACAATTCGGACAATGGTCAAACTCTACATATGATTACGAGAGTGTATCACTACAAACCGTAAACATATCATGCTACTCGTATTCAGGGTTATCGCTCGATGAAAAACCCTAAAATAGCTATGGACTAGGATGCAAGTTCAATTAATTGGCCACTTAACTAATCAAACATCATAATCCTATCACAATACATCAATCATGTGATCATAAAAACAAGAGAGAATTAAACGATAATCAAGAGAGAAAACTAATACATAAAGCAAACACAAGTTTTAGAAATAGGACTACATCCTTAACCAATAATGAATGAATTAGCTACTCATAGCTATGGAGTTCATCACCAAAAATATAAGTTAAATAAAGAAGAAGATGAACAAAAGCAAACCCTACAAGCGTAAACAAAAGCGGCTCTCCAACTTCCCAAGAATAAGATGTGTCTTCCAAAAGTTGTAGGATTTCTCCTTTATAGCTCCTCTTGTTCCAAAATTAGGTCTAGCCCTCAAAGTCCATTAGATGAAAATCCACCAAGCCCACAAGAGAGAGAAACCCATGTAGAAAATATGTCCAAAAATATGTCGCCGGAAATCTGGTATTGTGGCCGGAAATCGGCCGAAGAGGTGGCCGGAAAACGGTTCCGGTGACCGGCAAAGTCCGTTCGGTCACCGGTCAACGAGTCAGGACCGGTATAGTCAACTGAATCAGCTCACTGAGTCAAACCGGGTCATCAGACGAGTCAGGATCATGAGTCGATAGGCGAGTTAGTTAAGCAGTGACCAAATGAGCCGAGTGGCATTGGCGTAAGGCCATTGCACAAGCCAAAGCCGTGGCCGCGCAATCCTTGTGCATCACTGACTAGGTCACGGCCAAGATGGCCCTGTGACATCCTCCATCAACCTGCAATGCCAATTCTGTCATCCCTTCTCTGCTTCCATTCTCTTATCATCAACATCTCAATGCCACCACCATAGGAACCCATTTCTCAGACTTTTTTGCTCCACTGCAAACCGGTTTGCAGCTCCAATGCCTGAACTTCATATACCACCAGAGCCATTGACCCACCAATTTCATCTTCATACATGTTGCCATTCTCTCATCCATTTCTGTAGCTTTTGTAACAGCTACAACCCTACCAGATTCAAACATCTCAGAACCAACTCCATTCTCAGAACCAAGAACATCCTAGCAAACCATTTATGTCTCCAATTCTGCTCTATCTCTGTCTCATATGCATCATCTACACAGCTCAATTACAACTGCACCTGCAAATTCAGCTCAACTACAGCCCAATATCACCATCAATATAAGCTCAGGCCAACCAATAGTACCGCATCAGTTCATCTGAGCTGCAATTGCAACCTTGCTTCCCTTCCAAACTCTACCATTCATATCACCATCCGTACCCATTAGCTCCATTACGCCACAGATCCAACAACTACATCCGAAGTCTTGCATTTGCACCCATCTCGGCCAGCTGCAATGTCAGACCTGTAGCTTAAAACCATAGCAGCACCACCTGAGACAGCAGCAGCAAACTACCAGTTCACATTCACTCAACAATCCAGGGCAACCACAGTCCACCTGCAATAAAATTGTTCACTGTAACATCCTCTTCATAACAACATCAACACTGTCCCATGACCATCTTGTAACCTGCAATGTTAACATCCTAACATTCATCTAAACAAACCCATTGCAGTTCATCCATCACTGGTACCAGCTACCACAACAACTCCACTTCAATTCATCCAGCAGCACCAGCTCAACCTCGACCCATTCTCATCCTTGTACTTCTTCAATCCCTGAATTCCCTGCAAACTCCAATCCATCTCTGCTTAGCCACCTGCTTGCAGTCATACTTCAACTTCATTCTGCAACTCAGGCTAGGGCTAACACCACCAGACCTGCTCATTTTGAGCCATTCTGTCACAACTCGACAATTACTTCAACCCCATCTGCTAGACAGCAACAAACCCATGGCTCTCCTCATCAATGTCTCCACCAGAAGCAACCCAGATCCCCTTCCTTCTGTAATTTCCATCCACCAACACATACCCATTATTGATCCTCACCTGCCACAGACTCAATCCAATCTTCCATTGAGTTCTAAATCTGAAACCCCTTCATCCATTTTAACTTCGGCATCAGACCATAACTGTTCTTCTTCTTTCTTTGTATTTTAACACAAATTCCAATCTCAAAATCGAATCCAGATCGTCTCCCTTAGTTACCAACCTAAAAACCCATAGCAGAAATAGATTCAAAATCTATCTTCTCATAAATTCGATTCAAATCCTTTAACAGTAACGGCTTCAATCAACAGATTCCCAATTCGAAACCCATCTCCTGGAAACAACCTTCATCTCAATATCTTCAAATTAAACCCAATATCACCATCTCGATCTTCTCGATCTGTAGCAGCAGAATTCATCCGTGATCCTTGTTCAAATCCCTTGTAAACACCACCAAGCTTCATCACCTTCTTCTTTGCAATATCACACTCAAAACCGATATCAATTTCCCACCATCACTCAGCCACACCATTTTTCCGTTTAACTCAGAGAAAGAGAAGTAATGGCCAATGATAAACCAAATGATTTCTCTTATGAATTTTAGGTTCTTTGTAGGAATGAGCATGACTATACCCACTTGGGTGAAGTGGATAAGGGGTCAACCAATGATGTCTTTAGGCATCCCCTCCTTAGATGCAGGCCACCAAAAATATTTGCCCTTGCTTCTCTAGACTAAGCTGCAGTGTTTGTCCCTATCTTCGGCTTGGCTCGGTTCCGCTCCCAGTACTAGTTGCCATGAAATGACAATTTTGCCCTTTTTACTCCAATAGAGTAATTTCTTCTTCTTTTCCTCCATACGACTCCAGAGTACCTAATAACTCAAAAGCAGACATAAAGTGCGTAGTTCATAAGAAAAATAGCAAAGAAAGCGTAACTACTAGATAGTAAATTAGGTGTTTTAGACACCTATCAGATTCCCCCACACTTAGACTTTGCTAGTCCTCGAGCAAATCAAACAAAACAATTCTAAAGAATACATAAAACTCCGTGTCGTCGAGGCTCCGGTCACTTTTAGCATAAATAACAAGCCTTTAAACCCCTAGGTGTCCCTAGTGGACGAGTTATAGTCTCGTGAGGGTTTACTAGAGATATACCCACAAAACCTACTTTTCCAACTTACTAGTTCTCCGTAATGATAATATCCAACGCGCTAAGAAGACATAGAAATTATGCACACTAGTCATAAGAAGTTAGACACATAAATGAACACAATCTCATTCTTAAAAGTTGAGAGAGAAATAACCATCCCTTCTCGACAAAAATTCGGGTTCGGAGTGATCAAAAGTCTCGACTCTGCCTCACAAGAAAGGGTTTTATGAAATTGCTCTCAATAATGAACTGACTTTTTTATGGGTCACACATGTGTCCGGTAGGAGTGAAGAGAGAATCTGCGACACGTTGAATGGTAGGAAGGCTTAACCCTCCGAATGTTTTGAAAACCCACATCTTTTATAATTTTGAAAACCCATTTTTCTGACGATCTCTTCGAAAGGAAATCAACCACTTAACGAAGGTGGGAATATGCTTACTTACCTCGTTATCCGTTCGGGCGTGCGGCTAGCACCACTCACAAAGATCCATAGAAACGTCTTCGGTCTTCATCTTCGTCTTCGGTCTTCAACTCTTGATGATAACTCTTGAACTTCGTAGAATCTCGACAATATGATTCTTTCCCCTAATTCCTTGTCGCTTGAAACTTCATTATAGATATTCCTTCTTTCCATTGGCTTTATTGAAAGAATACAAAACTAAAAACAAACTATACAAACCCAAAAAATTTTTTTTTTTTTTTTTTTAATTTAATTTTTTTTTTTCTCTTTTTTTATTTTTTTAAATTTTTTTTTTTATTTTTTTTTAGAAATAAGAAATAAAACAAATACAAAATAAAAATAAAACAAAATAATAAAACTATTAACAAACCTAAACATTTTCTCTTGTCTGTCTTTTTTTTTTTTTTTTTTTTTTTTTTTTTTTTTTTTTTAATTTTCGTTTTTTTTTTTTTTTTTGAGACAAGAGAAAACAAAATACACATAAGATAAGAGACAAGAGAAAACAAAATACACATATGATAAAATAAAAACGTAAGTACAAAGGCCATGGTGTAAGTACTTTACCACTTGATTCTTCACAACTTGTATGTCTTGATATCATAAACTTCTCGAACTCTCATCCTTGATAATTTCGCTCTTATACAATAGTCTTCAACTTATAAAAATTCTGCTCCTTGTCTTGTTGCTTTACTCAAATCTGAAATCTGCTCATTTTTGTACCGTTGCTTGTAAACCTTGAACGTCTTCAACTTTCCTTCGAATTTGTGATGCTCCTCTTGTTGATGATGATGGTGTTTCTATGGACCTGTTGGTGTATAGAGAGATAAGGTGGATGGTGCTAACTGCGAACAAGATTACAAGTGGTATGTAAGTTAGCAATTCGATGTCACCAACATGATTGACAAAATAGCACTCAAGAGATCAAAATAGTTCTTCTATGGTGCGAGGTTGGACAGCTCACCATTCTGCCCGGAATTTGCGTACGGTGACACACACTCTAAAAGCACATATTTAGACAGGTACAAAGAATTGAAGGTCGGTGCCTCGCATTATGTAACATGGGTAGTCTCCACTATAGGGGATCACTGTTCTAATACCGAATTCAGTCTGCACCTTATTTGCCACTGGCATGGTTAAATCCAACTTTAACTCTCATACAATTAAGAAACCCGATCATGTTCTCTGTCATCTCTTAGTTCAGTCACTACTATGAGATTCTCGATGTAATCTTAGCGACATGTATACTATGTGACTCTAAACTAACTACAAGTTGGAGTTTTCTTATTCACTAGTTACAGAAAATTTGAAAAATTTGAAAAATTTACAATGCAAACCACTCCCCCACACTTAAACTTTACATTTTCCTCAATGTAATTGAATCGTCCAAAGAAAGTCAAGGTGGGAAATCCTAACGGAAAAGTGACAAAAAATCAGAAAAGTAAAAACATGACAAGAAAAGAAAATAAAAGACAAGAGATACAAAACCGATGGGTTGCCTCCCATTTAGCGCTTGGTTTAAAGTCGTCAGCCCGACTATCTCCTTGCTTTCTATGACTCCTCCAGAGGGAGTACTTCCACAAGATTAACTCCTTCCACGACATCCGAAGAGAAGTTCTCATAATATGGTTTCAACCGGTGCCCATTCACTTTAAATTCATTACCTGTAGCTAAACTACGAATTTCCACTGCACCATGAGAAAACACATTAGTCACAACAAAAGGTCCAATCCAACGTGACCTTAATTTACCCGGAAATAATTGCAAACGAGAATTAAACAAAAGCACTTTCTGCCCAATGCAAAATTGTTTCTTTGTAATCATATTATCATGAAAAGCTTTCGTCTTTTCCTTGTAAATCCGTGAGCTTTCAAATGCATCATTACGAATCTCCTCTAACTCTTGAAGTTGTAACTTTCTTTGCCTTCCAGCACCATCCAACTCAAACATTTGTTGCACCAATGTGTCCATCACATCAATGGAGAAACAAGAGTGGACATCACTAGGATATCTCATCGTCTCGAAAATGTTGAAACGTATTATTTCTCCATCGAACTCCATAGTTAGCATTCCCTTGTCAACATCAATAATGGTTTTCGCCGTTTTCATGAAGGGACGCCCAAGTAGCAATGGAAGAGACGAGTCCGGTGAACCTTCATCCATCTCTAACACGCAAAAGTCCGCTGGAAATACAAGTTGATTAACCTGCACAAGAACATCCTCAACAATACCCATTGGGTAGACATTAGAACGATCGGCTAATTGTAACACAATTCCAGACTTTTTAAGAGGACCAAGATCAAGTGAATTATACATAGACGCAGGCATGACATTAACGGATGCACCTAAGTCCAACATAGCTTTATTAAATGTGGTGTTACCAATTGTGACGGGAATGTCAAAGCTACCGGGATCCTTGCACTTAAGTGGGAGTTTATGTTGTAAGATTTCCAAAGCATTCTCCCCACACTAAGCACTTCATTACCTTTGAGCCTTTGCTTATTGGTACACAAGTCCTTCAACACCTTTGCATACTTTGGAACTTGCTTGATTGCATCTATGAGTAGTATGTTCACATGGATCTTCTTGAAAATGTCTAAAATCTCCTTTTCTAGTTCCGCCTTCTTGGAATTTGCAAATCTGCGAGGGAAAGGTAAAGGAGGAACATAAGTAGATACTTGGAGTTTTAGAGTTAGAAATAGGTACCTCGAAGTTTGGGGAGAATCCTCGGTTTTCTCCTCCAAAACAGTTCCTTTGGTGTTTCCACCGCACCAATCAACAACTTGGGTTGCACAAGTTGTGTACCACTTCTCAACGTAATTGCATTGACACCCTCTTTTGGGTTGATAGGTTGAGAAGGGAGTTTCCCACCATTTTGTGCCTTCAATTGATTCAACTCCATAGCCATATAACCAACTTGAGTTTGCAAATCCTTAACCGTACTCTCCGTTCTTTGCATAAAAAATTTCAGCAACTCCTCCATATTGGACCCCATATTTTGAGGTTGTTGTTGTTGTAATTGTTGTCTCGGCTGGAATTGTTGTTGTTGAGGTTGAAATCCACTCGTGTTGTTGAAACTAGATTGTTGAATCGCTCCTTGCTTATTGGCATAGCTAAAATTGGGGTGATCTCTCCATCCCGGATTGTAAGTGTTGGAGTAGGGATCATACCGTCTTTGTTGATTTGGAAAGATCGCATTAGCTTGCTCGTCTTCATAAGATTGAGAGGAACTTGGTATCACCGCGGCTGCAACTTGTTGAAGCATTGCGTTCATGTTACCCATTTGTTGACGAAGTTCCTCAACCTCGCTCACCTCATTCACCTTTCTTAGAATCACATCCGAACCACGACTCAAGAATTGTTGTGAGTTCGCTGCCATGTTTTCAATCAACTCTCTAGCTTGTGCCACTGTCTTGTTCACTAGTGCACCACCACCCGCAGCATCGAGAAGATTCCTATCACTTGATTGGAGTCCTTCATAAAAGTATTGGATGATCATAGCGTCACTGAATTGGTGGTGAGGACAGCTTGCCACCAATCTCTTGTATCGTTCCCAACATTCATATAGGGATTCTCCCACATTTTGCTTCATCCCACAAATCTCCTTGCGAATTTGAGTAGCCTTTGATGCAGGAAAATATCTCTCTAAAAAGAGTTTCTTCAGCCCATTCCATGTTGTGACACTTCCGGGAGGTAAATAGTACAACCAATCCTTAGCACTATCCATTAAAGAGAAACGGAAAACTTTCAACATTGCACCATCCGCCGCAACATCCGCTGGAAGCATGGCCGTGACAATGGTGTGGAAGTCCATAAGATGTTTGTTTGGGTCTTCATTCACCATGCCATGAAACTTTGGTAATTCTCTAAGCAACCCCGGTTTTATCTCAAAAGTAGAGTTCGTTTGAATACACCCCTGTTGTGTATCAAGCCTATGAGAAGTTAACTCCTTGAGTGAACGATTTGCATCACCCATAGCTTCTTCTTCTTCAACTTGTGGTTCGTCTACGAATGGAACCTCTTTTTCTTCTTCTTGTTGTTGGAAAATCTCTTCTCCTACTTCCAACTCGTGCTCGTCCGTTGTGTCTTGACTTGGTTGGAGTATTGTGCCTCGTCGAGTAGCTATCCCGCACCTTGGATAATTCCAATCCTTAGAAGCCAGAGATTAGGTACCTGCAAACAATTCTCGCAAACAAGTGAGAAACAAGACAAGAAACAAGAAGCAAAGATAAAAGCAAAAACAGAAATAAGAAACTAAAAACTTAATAACTAGCCGTATGCCTCCCCGTCAATGGCGCCAAAATTTGATCGCTGTCGTATGCGTCAAAAATAATTTCACTTTCCTAAAGTATATGATAAGAAAGAGTTCGTTTCCACAGAGAGGCGATTGTAGTTATTACGTATTCAATTTCTTAAAGTAACCAATTGGGGGGATTTCTGAATTTTATGTAAGCAATAAAAACAAATTAAAACAAAGTAAATTGTAGAAAGTAATCAATGGAGAAAGATATTGGTCAAGGAATTCATCTTCAATCTTAGACATGTGCTTGCATATACGATTAGAAATACGATTTAATCTCTTGTGTTATCCAAAGCCTAGAGTATCAAGAGAGCAAGATAATCTATTAATTTCCTAATTTCATCAACACACACATTAGAGCTGCGTATGTGAATTCTACCTAAAGAATAACCTAACGCCTTGCGCTAATTAAGTTCAATTCCTAGGAGCATTAAGTTTCAGAAATAGGCTAATCAATGCAATTGTCATGCGTTGCGCATAACAATTCTAAAAATGGTCAAACTCTACATATGATTACGAGAGTGTATCACTACAAACCGTAAACATATCATGCTACTCGTATTCAGGGTTATCGCTCGATGAAAAACCCTAAAATAGCTATGGACTAGGATGCAAGTTCAATTAATTGGCCACTTAACTAATCAAACATCATAATCCTATCACAATACATCAATCATGTGATCATAAAAATAGTAGAGAATTAAACGATAATCAAGAGAGAAAACTAATACATAAAGCAAACACAAGTTTTAGAAATAGGACTACATCCTTAACCAATAATGAATAAATTAGCTACTCATAGCTATGGAGTTCATCACCAAAAATATAAGTTAAATAAAGAAGAAGATGAACAAAAGCAAACCCTAGAAGCGTAAACAAAAGCGGCTCTCCAACTTCCCAAGAATAAGATGTGTCTTCCAAAAGTTGTAGGATTTCTCTTTTATAGCTCCTCTTGTTCCAAAATTAGGTCTAGCCCTCAAAGTCCATTAGATGAAAATCCACCAAGCCCACAAGAGAGAGAAACCCATGTAGAAAATATGTCCAAAAATATGTCACGGAAATGCTGGGTATTGTGGCGAAAATCGACCGGAGAGGTGGCCGGAAACGGTTCAGTGACCGCAAAGTCCGCCCGGTCACCGGTCAACGAGTCGATCCTGTATAGTCAATCTGAATCATCTCACCGAAGTCAAACCGGGTCATCGAGACGAGTCGGGATCATGAGTCGATAGGCGAGTTAGACAGAAATCGAGACCCAACAGCCTGAGTGGCATTGGCGAAGGCCATTGCACAAGCCAAAGCCGTGGCTGCGCAATCCTTGTGCATCACCAGCTAGGTCACGGCCAAGATGGCCCTGTGACATCCTCCATCAACCTGCAATGCCAATTCTGTCATCCCTTCTCTGCTTCCATTCTCTTATCATCAAGCATCTCAATGCCACCACCATAGGAACCCATTTCTGCAGGCTTCTTGCTCCACCGCAAGGTCCGGTTGCGGCTCCAATGCTCGAACTTCATATACCACCAGAGCCATTGACCCACCAATTTCATCTTCATACTGTTGCCATTATCTCATCCATTTCGTAGCTTTTGTAACGGCTACAACCCTACCAGATTCAAACATCTCATAACCAACTCCATTCTCGTAACCAAGAACAGCCTAGCAAACCATTTATGTCTCCAATTATGCTCTATCTCTGTCTCATATGCATCATCTACACAGCTCAATTACCACTGCACCTGCAAATTCAGCTCAACTACAGCTCAATATCACCATCAATATAAGCTCAGGCCAACCAATAGTACAACATCAGTTCATCTGAGCTGCAATTGCAATCCTTGCTTCCCTGCCAAACTCTACCATTCATATCACCATCTGTACCCATTAGCTCCATTACTGCCACCAGATCCAACAACTGCATCTGAGTCTTGCACTGCACCCATCTCAGCTCAGATGCAATGTCAGACCTGTAGCTTAAAACCATAGCAGCACCACCTGAGACAGCAGCAGCAAACTACCAGTTCACATTCACTCAACAATCCAGGGCAACCACAGTCCACCTGCAATAAAATTGTTCACTGTAACATCCTCTTCATAACAACAGCAACACTGTCCCATGACCATCTTGTAACCCGCAATGTTAACATCCTAACATTCATCTAAACAAACCCATTGCAGTTCATCCATCAATTTGGTACCCACCTACCACAACAACTCCACTTCAATTCATCCAAAGAAGCCACCACTCAACCTCGACCCATTCTCATCCTTGTACTTCTTCAATCCCTGAATTCCCTGCAAACTCCAATTCATCTCTGCATAGCCACCTGCTTGCAGTCATACTTCAACTTCATTCTGCAACTCAGGCTAGGGCTAACACCACCAGACCTGCTCATTTTGAGCCATTTTGTCACAACTCGACAATTACTTCAACCCCATCTGCTAGACAGCAACAAACCCATGGCTCTCCTCATCAATGTCTCCACCAGAAGCAACCCAGATCCCCTTCCTTCTGTAATTTCCATCCACCAACACATACCCATTATTGATCCTCACATGCCACAGACTCAATCCAATCTTCCATTGACTTCTAAATCTGAAACCCCTTCATCCATTTTAACTTCGGCATCGAGACCATAATCGTTTCTTCTTCTTTCTTTGTATTTTAACACAAATTCCAATCTCAAAATCGAATCCAGATCGTCTCCCTTAGTTACCAACCTAAAAACCCATAGCATAAATAGATTCAAAATCCATCTTCTCATAAATTCGATTCAAATCCTTTAACAGTAACGGCTTCAATCAACAGATTCCCAATTCGAAACCCATCTCCTGGAAACAACCTTCATCTCAATATCTTCAAATTAAACCCAATATCACCATCTCGATCTTCTCGATCTGTAGCAGCGGAATTCATCCGTGATCCTTGTTCAAATCCCTTGTAAACACCACCAAGCTTTATCACCTTCTTCTCTGCAATAGCACACTCAAAACCGATATCAATTTCCCACCATCACTCAGCCACACCATTTTTCCGTTTAACTCAGAGAAAGAGAAGTAATGGCCAATGATAAACCAAATGATTTCTCTTATGAATTTTAGGGTTGCTGTAGGAATGAGCATGACTATACCCACTTGGGTGAAGTGGATAAGGGGTCAACCAATGATGTCTTTAGGCATCCCCTCCTTAGATGCAGGCCACCAAAAATATTTGCCCTTGCTTCTCTAGACTAAGTGCAAGTGTTTGTCCCCTATCTTGGCTTGGCTCGGTTCCGCTCCCAGTAGAAGTTGCCATGAAATGACAATTTTGCCCTTTTTACTCCAATAGAGTAATTTCTTCTTCTTTTCCTCCATGCGACTCCAGAGTACCTAATAACTCAAAAGCAGACATAAAGTGCGTAGTTCACAAAAAAAATAGCAAAGAAAGCGTAACTACTAGATAGTAAATTAGGTGTTTTAGACACCTATCATTCCATCTGTTGGATAATGTTATCTGGAATAGAGAAAGTATTCATATGATAAACCGGTGATGCCTTGAGCACATGATTAGCCAGGATAGACCTCTCTGCTTGGTTAATATTTTTGCCTAGCTGTTTTGATATTCTCTTATCAAACTGACTAGTGAGATGAAAAAAATAGTCAATTTTTTATATAGAGATGAAAAGAGGAATGCATAAATACTTCTCATTGAGGGAAATCTTCTTAACCTTAAGTGTCCTAATAAGAGAGACAACAAAACTCGAAACAATATTATGACTGAAAAACAATCCGACTTATCAAAATTTATGACCTGACCGGATATAAGGCTAAAATCACTTGACTGTTGTCTGCCCCCGTTGTATATTACATCCTAAATATTTCCCTGGTTTAGTTACCAGGTTCATGTGAATACCTCTGGCCATGTGCCTAGCAAGTCGCGGATATACGTTTTCTGAAAAAATAGTAATATACTTGGTGTAGTTGATGTGTTGACCAGGCCACCGACGGTAAGTGTCCTAAATAGTAGAAATGCCTCTAAAAATGGTGCTATCATATGCATAGAAGCAGTGAGATTTAAAGGAGCATGAGAAGCTATTTTAAATCCCTGCAATCTACTATCAGAAATACCTTTGTCGATAAGTCTTGAAAGAACTTCAAGGCCTGATATAAACAAGTACGGAGATAAATGATATCCTTGACGAAAACCCTTTTGAGGAAAAAAAGATTCTCCAGGATTACCATTGAACCCGATAACTAAAAAATCTAAAGCCAGAGAAGAAGAAGAATAAGAAGAAGAAGAAGAAGAAGAAGGAGGAGGAGGAGAAGGAACGGTAAGTAAAATATAAAAAAAGAAATTCAAAAAATCCTTCTTCTTCACCATTCTTCCAATCATAAATACACACACATTCTTTATTGAATTTAGTACAATACTATCAAAATTATGACCTGACCGGATATAAGGCTAAAGTCTTTGATTAAGAAAAGAGATGTAATTCTTCTTCTTTCTCTTCCACTTATGATCGATCACGCACAAAACTGAATCTGTTAAAAATGGATGATCACAAGTCTATCATCAGATCTAAAGACAGATCTTAACTACCGTCAATCCTTGATCTAGTTTTAGTAACCTTACGTCAGAAGAGAAGGCTCCCAAGAATAATCAAACTTAGGTACAATAAAGGTTTCAACCGGTAGTCAATCAAATCAATTATCGAAAACTAAAAACTATTCAAATTCCAGTTTCCCACAAACGGTAGTATCTAGACACTTCTTGATCTCACAGACGTCTTTAAACTAGCCGGTGTAAGAGATTTCGCCTAATTAGGTTACTCTCCTCTCCAAGATAGTATTACAAGTAATATTATTAGTTGGCTACCACAATGACTACAAAATGAAGTGCATGTGTCATGATAAATTTGTAAGAAGAACAAACTCCACTATTTATAGACCAAGGTAGATTGGACACCAAGGAATTTCCATAACCGAAAACATTCTAAAGATACGCAATAAACACCGATTTTTCGATTTTTTATAATTCTAACTAATATACCATCATGGATGACCACTCAATATTAGCTAGCATACAAGTATACTTTACTAATATATCTTTCAGAGATATGTTTTACTTGCTGGAAAAATAAAACATATAAATTCGAAAATCTTAACAAAAAGATTCTCAAACATTTTGGTTTGGGATCTCACCTTGAGTATCAAGGAATATCTTTGAACAATAAAGAGTAAGAATTTACATATTCCTAAAATCACACAAACCGTAGAGAATACGTGAAATTGGAAATATAACCTTGCTATCGGGATCGCTCCTGCTGGAGATCCCCAATAGGAATCGGTCCTGCTAGGGATCCCCAATAGGTAGGGATTGGTCCTGTTATAGATCCCCCAATACGGATTGAACCTGCTATAGATCTCCAATACGAATCGGACCACCAATCCCATTGGTTCCTTTCAACTACGAAACAAGTATTGCAAGTCTAATTCCATTGAACTCGCATCCATAATCGACTCAGAAAACCAAATTTCAAATCCTAACTTCATCAATTCCAATCAAAATCTAAAATAAATGATGAGTTTGTCGATTCTTATCTAGTAGGAGACATTTCTGAAGGATTTTAATGGTTAATAGATTAATTCACCAAATCTTCATTAACTTCATTAACTAGTTGCCATGTTTCAGGGATCAAGGTTCAGTCATTTCGATCTTGTCACTCTTGAGCTCATAGTCATCTTCAGAAACAACGTAAGTTGCTTGGAGAATCGGTGAAGAAAAAAATCAACTTGACTTTAGGTTTAGGTTATGTTTTTTAGAAAAAGAAATAAGAAATAAGAAATGATTTTAGATTTTGAATTAGATTTAGGTTCTTAAGAGGGAAGGGTAGTAGTGTAACAATACTAATCAAAGGGTAAATTAGATTAGGTCCTTATGTCCAGATTTATGATAGTTTAATACTTTGAAGCCCCAAAAAGCTCAAGCTTTGAGACCGAATTCCAAATTTAGGGTACTTTTGATAAAATGTATTGTCAGATGTTTTCTGATATTCAATAATAACTCTAGGTATACCACGTGATAGAGAAAACTCGTGAGCCCCACCAGCAGAAAACATGGGGCTATTATAGGTTGGAGCCCACGTCTTATTTCCCTTTCGTGGGATTATCACGAGCATAATCTCAAGTACATATTGAAATTTACAAAATTATTACTTTCTTTGTCCCAAAATAGATGAAGGATTTTATAGTTTTATCACTTTTTCATGATTTATCCCTCCATTAAAATCAACCACTAGAAACAAAGAACAAAAAATTAGGAGATCTAAATATTTCAACAAATATTATTAAGTGATATACCGAAAGGATTATTCTCTTTCCGTTTTTTTAATCTACGTAAAAACACTTTTTTTTCGTATTTTTTTCTTTGTCAATCAACATATTTCAATTCATTCAAATCAAAATACTAATTACATGATCGCTTACAAGAATTACAAAAACATCAAAACAAGATGATTAAACCCCTAATACAATTAAAGATACCAATTACAAGTATATTAGAAGAGAAAGAGCCATAAATCGTAAAGATACCCAATTTTTGTTTATGTAGTAGGGAAAAATGATGGTATTATCCAGAATCCATTCCGACCATTTAATCTGATTTTTGTTTTTCTCTCATAAGAGATGCTTCCAAAAGAAAGGAGTACTTTGCCCGTAATCTTGTAAACTCAAACAAACCCGGATGCCCTAAATCTCTTATATTAAAAATAGATTCAATGCGATATGTTGCATGATTGATGTTTTTGATTCGAGAATAGCAAGCCACGATTCAGCCATGAAAATTTTAAAAAATCGCCCACAAAGCGAAGAGACAATCGCCCAAAATGACGAAGAAATATGCCAAAAGACATCAAAACAATAGAAAATATGTTTTATTTGGACCAGATCTGAGCAAATGGTTGATGAAAGATTGGGTTTTGTTTTTCTTTTAGAGAGAAAAAAAGAGAGAAGAAGAAGAAGAGTTTCTTATAAATCCTAATCTACGTGTAAACACTTAAACCTACAACATGACCAGCTTCATTCCTTCTCTATTGCGGCAACACCAACTACTATCACTGCTATCTACTCTATGAACTCAGATCCAAGCTATAACCACCAACACCATCTGAATCTTCCAGCCACTATTCCATCTCTTCAATTTTATCCTTTCTTTCATATCTCAGACCGGACCAATTGCAAGCAGCAATTCCATTGCACAAAAACCCTTTTCAACAATAATATCCCCATCTCTCAACAGCAAATCACAACATCTCAATTGATTTGTTGAATCAATTAAGATTCAACAACCCTCTTCCCTAATATTGTTGAATCAATTGAGATTCAAAAACAAATCACAGCATCCCAACCCTCTTCCTTGCTATGTTCTTAAGGTTCTTCAAACCTTAACCTTATCCCCAATTGATTTGTTGAATCAATTTCACCAAATTTAGATTCATCTCACCATCTTCGGGACTGCAACAACATTTCCAATTTGGTATTATTTAATCAAAATTGTTAATTGAAACGCTTAGTGAAATTTCCTATTAGATTGATTCTTCCATGAACCAAAATTGGAACCCGACGATGAATCGAAACCCTGATATAACTTTTCATTTAAAACCCCAATTTTTCAAAACATCAAAACCCACTTTACCATAACTAAATCCAATTCGTCTCTTAAAAAAATAGAGTAGATTTTGAAGAATCGATATGGGAGTAGCAGTGAGCTAGATCTGAGAGAGGAGAAGAATTCATGTTAGTGTTTGTGGAGGGCCTTGCGGCGGAAGAAGCGAAGTAAAAAAAAGAAAATGATTGTGGGAGTTGGGGAGACGTTTTGGGTAAAGTAAAAGGCTAAAACAGTAAACTACAATACTAATAAGATTTTATTTAAGTTTTATAATAATTATCAAACGGAAGTCAAACTCTACCCAAGTCAACGCGGGTCAACGTTTTTTCTAGGTACCAAACGCCAAACTGGACAAATGTTAGACCAAACTCAAAAGTTGGACAAAACTTGAGTACCAAAAACAAAATAGCCCAAAATTTAATGCCTATCAAACACTACATTAATTAGCTAACTAATGTGCACTTAATTGTAGACTTTTGCTGGTTTTGTTTATAATTTTTCATGATCCACTTATGTTGGATTTGAAATTAAAGAAAATAAAGGAAACAAAACAATTTGCCACAAACCCTTTTTCTCTCATTTTCCTTTTTCTTTTTTTGTAGTTGCAGAAGCCCGAAAAAGGTGAGTTTCAGGCGTGCAGAAGGAAGGATGCAACGCCAAGGCCGACAAAGCTAACTTGGGACGAGTGCGTGAAGAACGACTCCGAGAAACCGAAATCTTTCACCAGGAAAGTGACTGGATAGACAGACTTGGAGGGCGGCAACACGCGTGGAAGAGGTGGGTTTCAGGTATGTAGACTAACAACCCTTCCCCTTTATTTCCTGTTTTATTTCTTTACAACTCAATCAGAGAACACGAAAGGCAACCCTGCAGTTTCGTGAAAGGGGAATCCCCATAGCGCCTGCAAAGAGGCAGTGTGAAGGGGAACACCCTAGCAGCAACCGAGACAGAGTGTAAGTATATCCGCATTAATGGTCGAGAATTCGTAATCCCATTAACACGGTGACTACCCACACTTAGTCCAAAACATTCACAATCGCGACGCGGGTAGCGTCAAGTACCTTTGCTTGTCGTAGTGCAAGTTGTGCGAGGTTCGGACAGGCCGGCGTAAAACACATGTTCAACTCTTAGGAGATATTCTCTAGTCGACCCGGTACTTTCTACTGGAAAAGACTTTGGATTTGGATTTGGATTTCGCAGAAGCCCGAAAAAGCTACGGGTGTTTGGTAGCACTACAATATCTCATAGACATTATTTGAACCAACACCCATATGTGTTTTATTATTATTAGCACTTGATTATAATACCTGATTAAGAATGTCTATGAGATATTGTAGTGTATTACCAAGCTAACTAACATGCACATGCATCACCTAATTATTGGCTTGCTGGTTTTGTTTAAAGTAAAGTGGGATGTTGTTCTCTTGTCGGCACCCAAATAAAGAGAAAAAACCACTTAAATTTGTTTTAAAAATACTACCAGCAACTAACTTTCGCATAAATCTGAAGAATTTTTGTTGTTGGCAACACAAACATATTCCTAGATAGCAGAAGCCATACAAATTCCCACTAGATTATATATCTTGTTATTTTATTGATCGATGAATAGAAAAGATGTTGCTACTAAGCCGGCTAACTGACATCCCAATCAGCATTATTCAATAGCCTTAAATGACCTTGCTCCAGCTGGGAAATAGTGGCTGGTGGTGCAGATTTGAGACAAGACGTGACACAATCCGAATTATAGGAAGGGAATGGCTCTATCATTGGATTAGTAGCGGGATGAGGAAGGAAATAGTTAAAAGTTTAGATTGATCGCCCAGAATTGGTCCATGTTAATTGTCCCAGCTTTGGCATTTCCGAGCCTTAAACTCGATGGCCTTCTGACCTGGAACGTACGAGGCAATAACATGCATCCCCAGGCAATCAATTAGT